>QFDD01003959.1:0-20863 GCA_006871305.1 Vachellia collinsii
TTTATATATAATATTTATATGATTATTAATTTCATAATTTTTATTATTTTAAAAAAATATTAATTTTGATATAAAATTATTACAAATAAAATAAATATTATTTATAATATTTTTATATTTAATATTTATTTTAATTAATATATTAATTAAGATTTAATAATAAATAATATTAAAATAAATAAGAATAAAAAATATAAAATTGAAATTAATAATTAATTAATAAAAATTATTACAAATAAAATAAATATTATTTCTAATATTTTCATTTTTAATATTGATTTTACTAACATAATAATTAAGATTTAATATTAAATAATAAAAAAAATAAGAAAAAAATTAAAATTGAAATTAATAATTAATTAATAAAATTATAATTATTATAATTAATTAATAAATAATTAAATTTGCCACGGAATTTGCCACGGAAAATTTCCGACGGAAATTCCGTCGGAAATTGCCACGGAATATTTTTCCGTGGCTAATTCCGTGGCTAAATTTGCCACGGAAAATTTCCGTCGGAAATTGCCACGGAATATTTTTCCGTGGCTAATTTTTGCCACGGAAAATTTCCGTCGGAAATTCCGTCGGAAATTGCCACGGAATAATTTTCCGTGGCAAATTTTGCCACGGAAATTTCCGTCGGAAAATCCTTCCGACGGAATTTCCAACGGAATTAGCCACGGAAAAAATTCCGTGGCTAATTCCGTCGGAAAAAACATGTTTTTTTGTAGTGTCTCTCTTTTTTTCATGATTATGCATCTACATACATATCTGCTATCTTAACTTTATGCCTTTATTATTATTTTTTTTAAAGTTCAACCTTCACTCTCATATAACATTGCTGATATTATAACAACTTACTAGATCTTTCCTCTAAACTTATTAGATATCTTTTTTATTATATATAAATCAAGTAGCATTTCTTTATCCAAACCACCTAACTGTGTATTATCCGTGAATGCCTTCAAAATTATCTTTTTGCTTTTGAACAATACGAAAAAAAAAATCTCCAACTCAAAAGAAGCCTTCAAGTTTTTATTTAGGAGAAGAGCTTTGCTGCTTTAAATTTCAACGTTATGCAAGATTTGTTTTAGATTTGGAATGACAATGCACGATTGGGGAAATGAGGAAAGAGAGAAATGGAAGGGGATAAGAGACGGAAATACTAGAAAATGAAAAGAAATACTTACATACTCTCAGAGTGCTACATCATCTATATTTTGCCTAATGAAAATGTTTCAAGTATCCCTTATTGTAAACCCCATATTCTATAAATTTCTCTTGATTCTTTCTCTTTTCCATAATAAATATATATTATAATGAGTTATGGAAAAAGAAAAAAAAATCAGCAGAAATTTATGGGATGTGAGATCTACATTATAAGATACTTGAAACATTTTCGTTGGGCAGAGTATAGTATAGATAACATGACACCAAGACAGTATTTCTCGAAAATGAGAGGAATCAAGAAGGGGAAACTGCAAGAATCAATAGAAAAGATAAATCTAAAAAATGAGGAAACTTATTTCTGGATTTTATTATAAAGAAATTTGTTGATATATTATTTATAGATCTTGATTTAACCTAGAGGTTAATGAGATAACGTTCTAAATCTTAAAATTGAATGCAAATGACAATTGATAGTAAGAGAAATACTTACATACTCCCGGAGTGCTACGTAATCCATACTCTGCCCAATAAAAATGTTCCAATTGATAATAAAAGATAACAATGAAATCAACATTAAAACCAAATATTCCCCAATAATAACTAAATATATAAAATATCTAGAAATCAATGATCATCCCATTTAAGAAATATTTATATACTCTCGAAGTGTCATGTCATCCACGATCTCTTCAATGAAAATATTCCAGTTATCATTTTTTATGGATCTCATGTCCTTTAAATTTCTCTTGATTAGTGCTATTTCTTCATAGTACATTATGATATATATTTGTGAAACCTATAAAAAAATATATTTGGAATATTTTCATTAGAGATAGTATAGAAAACGTGACACGCTCGAGAATACCTAAGTATTTCTCCATTCCATATTCCATTGGATGGTTTGTGCATGTCATGGCAATGAGAAGGTAAGATGAGAAAATGATATGGAAGATAAAAAGATAAGAAGGATTATCAATAGGTTCAGAGAAATTTAATCACCTATACGTCTTAGCGCCTCTTTGGGATCACTTTAATACTGTAAGAGACAAAATCTCCACATATTTATATCATATAGCAGAAAAATTATTTAAAATAACTCAAACTGAATACCCTTATTTCTTTTGTAAATGCCAACAGTTTTGCACATAATTGCGGAAGTTTGACATGTAAATGACACCCAAAAAATAATTATTATTTTTATTTCAGTCCTACATGTAATTCTACAAAAAAAGAAAAAGAAAATGATTATGGGCATTTTCAGATTTAAATAAATAAAAAAAAATTTCTATCTACCATCTACCATTTTTTCTATACCGTACCAAACTAAAAAAAATAATGTGTTATCAGTATATTTTTATTCTTTCCAGGTTAATTTCATTCCTTTCTATTATTATAAACAAAAAAGCTCCAATGTTTTTTTTTTGGGTTGAAAGCACTCCAATTTCCTTCTTTTTTTTTTTTTTAATTTAATTAATCTACGAGAGGCTACCAAATTGGGTTGAATAATGGGCAAACACACTGGGTCATAAATAATTTTTCCGCAGGCCCATGACAGTTTTTTTTTCCCAAAATTTTTTTTTAGTCTTCCGTACTAGACGAACACTTCAAAACGCAACAGAAGGTCATTCCAAGGATAAATTCAGTGTTTGAGATTAGGTTGCGCCTATTTTCCGCTCACTCTCTTGTTCTCTCTACCTACACTGCGCTGCGCTCTATTGCGGCTAGGGTTTTTCTCTCTCATATGCCCTCTTGATTCTGTTCTTCTCTCGCTCTCTTCTACCTTGTATTGCTTGCGATGGAGTTGTTGTTGATATAGCGTCCAGCGGTCGCCTTCTCGTTGGTATAAGTATCTGCTGAGTGGTGTGGAGGTTTTGTATTAAGGCTTTCTGAAATGGCGACCATGAACCCTTTCGATTTGTTGGGTGACGATGCTGAAGACCCGTCGCAGCTAATCGCGGCGGAACAGGAAAAGGTTGTGGTGGCTGCGCCGAAGAAAGCCGGAGCTCTGGACCAGGGCAAGCCGGGAGCTCGTTCTCAGTCACAGCAACAGAGCAAGGTGGCTCAGATGCCTACTAAACCACCGCCTCCATCTCAGGCTGGTAAGCTTCTGATTTCCTTTTGTTCTTGATTGAATGTGTTCTGATGCATGGAAGCTGTACCCACCTGCTTTCTGTTTGATAGTGAATGCATCTAACTGTTGCTGCATGATGAGGCGTTGGTAGATTCCGCCGTATTTTGAGCATATGGTTTCTGATTTGGTGGATTGTTGGCTTTATTACTTGCTTCTGGTGTAAATGGTGAGAGAAATCTGTGTTGCATAAACTTACACATAAGTTTTTGTGGTTGAAGCATGTCTTTGATGTCTTCTTTTGTTCCCCTGAAATTTAAAAGGAAAAGTGATTTGGGAGCTGTATGTGCTTGGGTAAATTTTCATCACCTGTGGTTATTGCATATATTTAGTCACTTTTTGAGTGAGTTAAATTACCTTTCTGAAAGGTATCACTCAAAATTTATTTAGATGCAATATTTCGCCACAGCAATAATCCTTCACTAGCTTTTAGTTTTCCTATGAGGCTGTATATACCTTGTAGAATGCCTTGACTTTTCCTAGTTAGTCTATGGAGTAGTGTACAGGGAGGATGGTGCAGATACCAATTTGCGTTATTTAACTTGCATTTAGAATACTCTAAATTGGAAGTCGTTCCTCTGAACTTGTCTATTGGAAGAGATCATTTGTATATTTTATTACTATTTTTCTGTCAATTGTATATTTATGCAGTTTGTTGTCTGTGGTCCTGATTCCTGAATGCTCTTTGTACTGGTTGTGCTAGATTCATGGTTCCTCTTTTTAATGTTAATGTTAATGTTATTTTTCATCTAATAGTGAGGGAGTCAAGAAATGACACTTACCGGGGAGGCCGTGGAGGTGGACGAGGAGGTGGGCGTGGATATGGTCGTGGCTTTAACCGTGACTTCTCAAATGATGATAATACATTCTCTGGCACTGGAGCACCGGCTGGCCAGGGAGCTCTTGAAGAAGGAGACACTGGTAAGCCTGCAGAAAGGCGTGGACCTCGTGGTCCTTATCGTGGTGGTGGTCGCCGAGGTGGCTTCAACAATGGAGAAGTGGGTGAAGAGGGACGCCCACGAAGAGTATTTGAACGCCGCAGTGGGACTGGACGGGGGTGTGTTATTACAAGATGTTGTTAACATCATTTTTGTTTATGCCAATATTTAGCTTATTTGTTCTGTTTGCAGAAGTGAGATCAAACGTGATGGTTCTGGGCGTGGTAACTGGGGAATGGCAACTGATGAACTTGCCCAGTAAGTGCTATTTTGTTATCTATTCTATGCTTCTTATTGAATTATTGGCACATTTTTATTTGAAATACTCTGATTCTGAACTAATAATGTTCATTTATTTTGATTTGATTAGGGTGGCTGAGGAAGTTGTGACTGAAACTGATAAGAATTTGGTTGATGAGAAGCCTGCAGTTGAGGAAGAAGCTGCAGATGCCAAAAAAGATAATCCTACTGATGAAGCTGAGGAGAAAGAGCCTGAGGATAAAGTGAATTTCTACATTTATTTATAGTGTTTTATATTGAACCTGTATCAGCTTTATCTTCATCTAATTGTTTCTTTTACTTTCACATGTTCAATAGACAAGCAGATGTCTGTGTGTTGAACAAAAAAATATTAAATTGCATGTGATCAAACCTGTGAAACGATTTGGAAGCTATTGACTTAATGATAAACCTGGAAACCTCAGCTGGTTTAATATGCTAACTGTATCTTTATTTAATTGTATGTGTTGCTTTATATTTGTTTGTTTAACTTGTTCCGTATCTTTTCAACTTCTCTCTTTAGGGATTTTAACTAAGCACATTGATATCTTTTCCTCATTCAGTTCGAAGAGAGCTACAATTTATTTAATTTGTTTTGATTTATATTTGATGAGCATTTTTTCCCCAAAATGTTAGGGTGCATGTATATGGCTTGATGTCCTTCACATTTTTGTTGTGTTTTCAGTTATATATATATGTATGTAATTGCGATTCCTTGGTTGCTTGTGCATGTTTCATTTAAATTATTGTGTTTAAAAGTGATTTTTCTGTGTCAGGAGATGACTCTTGAAGAGTATGAGAAAGTTTTAGAAGAGAAACGGAAGGCCTTGCAAGCACTCAAGACTGAGGAGAGAAAAGTAGATGCTAAGGAGTTTGAGTCCATGCAGCAACTGTCAAGCAAGAAAGAGAATGATGAAATCTTCATTAAACTGGTCAGTATTTACCACTTGTTCTTGTTGTAGTTTGATTGGTTATCCTTGATTTTGGCACTTACACGTATTGTATCAGAGGTCTGATAAGGACAAGCGCAGAGAGGCTTTTGAGAAGGAAGATAAATCCAAGAAGGTGTGACTTTGTTGCATTTTCCTTCTGTTTTATTTCTTTTGAATATGCTTCTGATTTTTAGTATTTGTACTTATTTGCTCAGCTGTTAAAGGTATTTGCCACTAACCTGTTATTTGAATGATTAATATCAGTTATTAAGCATCGAGTCTAAGCTAATATCCCATTTGGGCTTTTGTCTGAACTGGTCTAGTGCAATTCTTTTACTTTACTCTTGAACTTAATTCCCACAGATCCAAGTTTTGGAGGTCTTTATTATTTTTCTATTGTTATTTGCATTTTTTGAAAGATTCCACAATAGTTGAGTTTAATGTGACATATTTGACAAAATGATTGAAAGACACAACAGGTGTTGCTTTACACATTACATGAATGATATTGGATTTTGCAATCATTAAGGAAAGCTCCAGTGTTGTATGTCTGCTTCCATTTTTGCTCTGAATTCCAAGCTCTTGATATACTGTTTTCTCTTTATTCATGCCTTTTGATATCTGTGGTTTTCGGTCTTTGGTGTTGAACTGATATGTACTAATGCCAATTATTTTAACAATAAATTTCTGTGTAATATCCATTTAATCTAATCTGTTGGTATGGTGCAAGTTATGATGTTGGGTTAATGCTTACATTTAGTCTCAACATTTTTTGGTATTCTATTCTCTGTCTTGTTTTCTGGTCTGTTTGTTTGGTTGTTCGGTTTTCTATGTTGAGAATGCATTGAGGAGAATTTATGTGATCTTTTTTTTGGGGGGGGGAATGAATTCTATTGTTTATGAGCACTATTGGATGTGTGAGAATGGCACGGAAAGCAGATAAAAGCTCCCATAAATTTGTTGCCTTAACCACCCCATATCATTTTATGGATAGCTGGAGTATGTTTTTGCGTTGTAGGGAGACCTAAGCCATGCTATTCAAAGCTCATGCATATTGCGGCATGTTAGGGTTTTTATATTTTTATATTTATATGGACAATATGGATAGTTTATCTTTTCCTAACTTCAATATTTAGAATGAGCTTGCGATCATATTTGGTCTTAATGTTATCTATGCTTGTTAGGAGTGATTGGGTTTTGTTGGCAATTGGTTTTGATTCCCCCAAAATTTGTCTGAGATGACTTCTAGAATGGATACTTGATCCTCAGGGAGAAGAATTTTAGCTGTAACCTTTTCCCACTTATATATTGGTTTGAGTGGTGGGAAATATTAGATTTTATTAGTAGTTGGGTTTGATGGGACAAGGAATCATTTTAATATGATAACATGTTCACGGTATATGGCTATGACTTCTGGCTGCCAATTTCATGAAGCCAAAAGATATGTAAATTTGAATTGCCTGCCTTCTGTATTCTCTCATCTTATTTTGCAACCTGTCAATCTTGTGTGCTTAGTCCTAATTTTTTGTTTCATTTCATGCATTCAGTCTGTCAGCATCAACGAGTTCCTGAAGCCTGCTGAAGGGGAAAGGTACCACTCAGGCGGACGTGGCAGGGGCCGTGGTCGTGGACAAAGAGGTTATGGTGGAAATGCCGTGAGCAATGTACGGGCTCCATCAATTGAAGATCCTGGGCAGTTTCCAACATTGGGTGGCAAGTGAGGTTGTCTAGAACCTTGCTGGCATTTCCTTGTCCTGTCCTTTATTCGATTTTGGGTCATCTGCTTTGAACTAAGTCAGAAATTACCATGGTAATTGGATTTCATGAGTCAGAAGGGTCATTTAATTTTCTTAGAATGTAAATTTAGGTTCATCATACGGTCCAGTTGATCACTTGTAGCCTTACCCCCAATTGTTATGTTTTGCTTCGCTGTGTTGAGATTTTGGGGGTATGTCATGGCTGATAAAACATAAATGTTGCAGAGTCTGCTTTTATTTATAAGATTGATTACTCAGTTTTGCTTTCAAAATCTGGTTCCCCCGTATTATGTTCAACCAGGTAAATTCCAGGCGGGATATGACTCGAGTGCTACTCATGAGTTAGGGAAGTTTCATGACATTCTTGTTGACCTATTGAATGTCTTAAAAAGTCTGTTCCTGTACTATGATTTTATAACTAGGGAGGGTTATTGAGGTCCTGGAAAAGGAATGTAATTATCAAAAAAAGGTCCCAAAAATGAGCTACACATACAATGACAATTTTTGGTGCAGGGAATGACAATAGGTCAATGTTGACTTGTTATTAGGATTTTTTGGTAGTTATGTTCTCCCTATAACTTTGAATCTGAACTGCTGGAACTTTTCTGGTCTTTGGCATCTTAACATGGAGTGATATGTTGACCTTTTGGTTTTAGAATTTGCCCAACCATTGGTTTCGGTGGCGCTGAATATAGAATTACAACATAATTTGCTGCTATTTTTTTCCACAATTCCACCCCCTATTGTTCCTTACTACATCACTTCCTTTGAAAATGACTACCATTAAGGCCTTGAGGGCATGTTTGGGACATGGAGAAGTTTAAGTTACTCGTAAGGTGCCTTTGTTTGGAAGAAAGTTTAGGGAGCTCTCCCTTTCATGGAGAAGTTTGAGTTACTTTTCACTTTCTCTCTCTTCCCTTTTGGTGTTTTATATGCCAAATGGACCCTATGCTTGTATGTTGATGGCGGACAGAGATTTCATCTCTTAAAAATTAAAATGGCATTTAGGTGTTAGCGGTTAAGACTTGTATTATAGAATGTAGGAACTTTTTCAATGACAAAGACACTCCACCAACATCTTATGCTTTACTAGACATTTTGACACTACACCACCATCTTATGTTTTACTTTGACATCTGATATGACGAACTGTAGTTATCCCTGTGACCTAAATTTGAGGTAGTGCCTTTTCATTATCCTCTGCTCATTGATCAACCACTGCTCGTCAAGTTATTAGGAGTTAAATGTCTTGAAACCATCCCAATATTTCAGAACATGCCCGACGATTATTTACTCCACTCTAAATTGCTTCTCGTCTTTTCAAGAGCATTTTGCAAAATGACTCGAAATGACACAGTTCTTATAAAACGTACCCTGTGGAATAGAGGAAGTGATAAAGACTTTCTTTAAAAGGGGATAGGTAAGCCTTTTTATTTATGTTTGCTATCCTTTAAGGTATTGATTCACCCCAGACGTGTCACATTAATCATGTTTCTTTCCTTTTTTCGGTTGAAAAAACATTACTAAGATTTAGGCATTAATTGGGAGTGTCTCTTTCGAAGTGGTTTTATTTCCACACGGTTCGAAATTTTGATCTTATCGAAGAAAAATCAAAATCCCCTCCTCAACCCTATTATCATTGATTTTTTTTCGTCCTCTCTCATTCATATTAAACACGGTATTGATTTTATGTTGAGTCTCCCTTATAAAGGCCTCCTGCCAAACGTGTTATCCTCTTGTGCCTGTCTGGATGAGAAAACGAACGAAAGAGAATTTTCTTATTTCACAATGAAAATCCTCCTCCACAAAACATCCCAGTAGGCGGCGGCGGCCGCGGCTGCTAGTTGACCAGCGAGTGTCCAACAAACGATAGTGATAGGCCATTGCTGGTTAGTCATTTGCCGATGGTGGTTAACGGGAGTGGTCCTGGTGAGACTCCACTGACCATCAGCATCCAACCTGCGGTGACCATCATCCAGCTGGTAGTGTAGGCCAACCAATGGTCCAGCCTGCCGGTAACAATGGTGACCGGCTAGTGATGAGAGCCAATGGGTGACGACAACCAGTGCAACCTCAAATGCGACTGATTTCATTAAACAGCCAAATGCAGCAAGAAGTTGAGTGTTTCCAAGGCTCTTTTGTATTAGAGGCTAAGGCTATGACTTATCCAAAGCAAAAGTGATATTGTTTGATGATCTTTCTTTATCTTGGAAGTTATTATGTCCTCTAGAAAACTGACAAGATCTACCATTAAGCAGGTGAGAGAACTGTGGAAACAGTGGAACGAGGTTGTGGCTTCATTTTATTAATTTTTTATTTGGTCCCAGATTGCTTATTAACAAGGCATTGATAGAATGACCGACAGTTCATAAAATACATGGACTTCACTCTAACGTTCTCTTTTTCAAAGAGGATCCCAATGTGAAGCTGAGAAATCATGATGTTTTGAACCAGACCAACATCCACATGAAAAGAAGATAATATTTTATCATCACAGTATATTATCATCCCTGAGTAATATTTTGCATAAACCATAACGTCAGAAAGTATATACTAAAGAATGGGATCATCTAGGTCAGTTCCCAAACCATCAGGAATTCTATGACATTGATCCACTATTTCAGTGAAATAACAAACAAATATTACATTACACGCATCAGAGAGTAAGAGAAGCAGACCGAATGAAATGGGACTAAATAATAACACCTGGGGACTAAGAACAGCACCCACTTTTCTGGGCAACAGGCTGTCCTCTGATCTGCACTGTTGGAGGCCTTGCATTATTACTGGCTGGTTGGCTTGCCATCCTGCAAACAAAGGATGAAATTATCATCAATTAGCTCTCTTGGTTGATATTGGTAACTAAATATAAAAAAAAAATTGAATAACTAATCCACATTGGCGTCCGCTCAACATTTGGATCAAGTGGAGAAAGTCCGAAGTAGGAAGATGACGGGTTGTTTTATTTAAACATTTCCATTAGGTTGGATCTCAATCCATTTTTCCATTAAGTGTACGCCATCATCCAAGCATTCTTCTAGTAATCAAGGCACCCTGATGTTACTAATAAGGCTTGCTGTTCCAGTCGCTACCAATATTTTCATATCAATCAACTATAATCAAAGGGTGTGCACTAACTCATTATATGATTGAACGAGTTCTAACTTATTTTTCTATATCTTTTTTTTTTAACAAGGTATTAGTACCTATCCTTGATTGCCGCAGCCATGGCCATGAATGCCTGTTCCACATTGGTAGCATCTTTTGCACTTGTTTCCAGAAAAGGTATGCCAATTTCATCAGCGAATGCCTACAGAAGAGAAGCAAAATATAAGGGTAGCATGAGGGTGAACTGCAGCAGGAACAAGAGAGCAATATCTGTCAACAGCTGTACACTAACACAGTTGAAACTAATAAGGGAGCAAAAAACAATAGAGGTATGGCATACTAGACCTTAGCAGTTTCATATGGCACAGCTCTATTATCTTTAAGATCACACTTGTTTCCAACCAAAAGTTTGTTAACATTATCACTAGCATAGCGGTCAATTTCACTGAGCCACTGCTTCACATTATTGAAGCTCTCTTGGTCTGTCACATCATAAACAATCTGTGCCAGGGAGAAACCAGTCAGCTGACACACAAAAGGAGTCCATATAGGAGAAAGGTCAAGAAAAAACATCACTCACAATGATGCCATGTGCCCCACGATAGTAGCTACTGGTGATTGTCCGAAATCGTTCTTGTCCTGCAGTGTCCCACTACATGCAAAGAAGATTGAAACTAGGCAATAAACAATCTGACTCTTGTGTTTCAGTTATGCAAATTGTCTAGAAACATGAATTTCTGAAGCTGAATTCCTTAAAAAAGAAACATGTCATTTTCATGGGACGACAATTGCATAAATGTTAAAATATATAGCTGCATTCTCTTAAAAATAAATAGCATAATATAAATCCAATCAGATACATACAATCTGAAGTTTAATGGTCTTCCCATCCTGCTCAACAGTTCGTATTTTCTACATGAAAAAGAGATAATGTCAGCTTACAGAAACTCAAATAAATTCAGGCTAAAGCTAGAGGTTGTACTCACAAAATCTACTCCAATGGTGCTAATGTAACTGTCAATATATGAGTCATCCTGTGGTCAAACAAAAAAAAAATTATCAACTTAACAATACAAATTACTGCATTTAGACCTATGTATCATCACTATGATTAACCAAACATGCAGAGTGACAGTATAAGTTATGATCCTTCCATGAGATCAACCATGTGTGGTTAGAAGAATTAATTATTAGGAAAAGTTAATTAGAACAAAGAAACAGAAAAGCTTAAAAAACGTACCCTACGGACAAAAAGCTATAAAAACATGCAACAAATTCAAAGACATCAACATAAAAGAACTTGCCCGCCCCTCCACACATCCATCTCTACCCAAGGATATTAAACAACTAGGAAATGTAGGGGTATTGCTGTTTCTGAGCCCAAACCATGAGTTAGGAAGCCCTTGTTTGGCCTACGAAATTGCAACATATTAATATTAACCTATTCAATAATTTAGTACAAATAAATGACTTCGCCATAGAGGAAACTTCAAAATTACAAAGGGTCTTTTCAAGGTGGCTTCTCACTGTCAAAGGAACAATCAAGAAAGTGGAGATACGATCCACAAAAATAAAACAAAGAGCACTGATAGTCTATACCTCCAGTTGTTAGTATACAGTATGAGTGCTAGTTTGGATGCAACTTTTCAGATGACAAAAGTCCTTTTTGCATTTTAACATGTTTGCTCATCATGCTTTTCAAAGAAAAGCACGTTTGCAAAGTACATTTGAAGAAGTAAAAATTTCTTACTTACACTCCACAAAGTGACTTGTACTTTTGGCAAACTAACTTCTGTACCCAAAAGTCCTTTTAAAATCAAACATGCTCTGTCATTTTAGTGGGCTCAAGCCTGGCCCATATATGTTAGATAGATAGTTAGTATGGTTCAGTCAGTGACCTGAACTATATACTGATGTAAACCGATTCAGTTCAATGAATGAAAAATCTGCACCATTGACACTTTGATCTAACCAAAATGACAAATACTTAATCTAGCAAAAACAAATGGGGATTTGATGCAGTTGCTTGTCCATCATTTAAACTCCAATAAAATGGATTTACAGAAAAACAAAAGAGCCTCATTTATGGTAGAAAAGATGGATTCTTTTTTGGCCTGCCATCTGACTGGTAGAAAAGCTGCATTTGGGGTTGAGATAACGGTGCAGACAGCAGAGAATACAGATAACAGAGATAAGAGCATCTCAAAAGGGGAACAAATCCAATCATCAGGCATTCAAAAATCTCTGAGAGCCAACTTTGCTGGCATACAGCCTATCCAGGGTAAAACCATTCTTTTTTGTGAACTGATGCTGATATGGTAGAGGTCTCTTTCTTTGGAGGAAACAGTCAGAGCCACCTTCAACTAAGGCAACACTTGAACAAGTTATCAAGAACTAAATCCTCTTTTCTTTTTTTCCCAAGTAAATAAAAATATCATCAGGTAACAAAATATTTAAACGATTTCATGCATCCAGTCAATGGCTGGGCATGCATTTAAATTGTAACAAAAAGTAAAGCAAAAGGCAAAAAGCAAAAAGCAAAGCATGTAGTATTTATTGATAAAATGTTGCTGCTATAATATATTTTCAAAACATGAAAAGACACATTTTTTGTAGAAGAGAAGAAAAACAGGGTAAGCCAGTAAAGGAGAGGGGCAGAAAGAACAAAATACCATCCCATACAACCAGGTAGATACTACTTAGCATCACATAAATTAGAATAATAAATAGCTTACAGCAAATCTCAGAAGAAGACATGACTTGCCAACACCAGAGTCTCCAATAAGAAGGAGCTTGAACAAATAATCACTGCAATGAAGCAAGATGCTCATTAACTTTCTCAACTAAAATAAATGTAATTGACTACCCAAGTGTGAATATGAAATGTCAATACTCACTTATTCATAGTGATTGATTATTTAAAAGAAAAAATTAAAAATAAGTTTCTCATAAAAGTAACTCAAGTATAAAAAAAATAAATTATTGTTTAACAGAACATAAATGCTTAGATACTGAAGTTTTTGCATAACTGATGCAAACTCATTCACATGACTAATTTTTGTTTTCCTCAAGTCATTACCTAGAGGGACATTACTATGTTTATCAGCAAAGGGGTATAACGAGATCATGAATAGCAAGATGAAATTAAACATAGGGCCTCAAGCCCTCAACATCAATTCGCAGCACCAGAAACCGTTGCAGTTAACAATTTCAATCTAAAGATGGGTAAATGATTACGCAAGTTTCCCCGAATTTTCAGATTTAGGAAGAATTGTTTGTAGTAAAGTCAACTATAAAGCAAATACATCTTCCCGAGGGGCACGTTAAAACAAAGAGACAACTTTGCCAAAATTCAGAGTTCGGAGATGGTAATTATGTAAAACAAGAGCATGTCGATGCAGCTACCTATTGATTCACAAGATCGAATAATACCAGAATTCAATTAATTCAATTGGGTCTCATTTAAAACAAAATAAAAAGATTAATCGCTTCAGAGTACGTAAAACACATCAGTTTTATTTTCAATCTAATCAAGACTTTCAGCAAGGCAAGATGACCAATAAAAATGATAAATTTTCCTCCAAAATAAAAGGGGGCAAAATTGAAATAACTCCGGAAGATTTGAAATCGTCATAAAAATCAGAAGACAGGAATTCCCACATAACCCACGATTGACTATTCGTAGAATTGCAACCCGATTAATCGTATCTGAATTCAAAAAGTTGATCAATCTAGGGTTACAAACAAAAATCTTCGATCATAACAGCAAACCCAGCAACATCAACAAACTAGAACCGCACTTATCCTCAGGAAAAAGAACAAACAATCCGAAACCAAAAAAAAAAATCTCGCCGAAAGGGGAAAGAACGCTTCCTCGGGTCCCCAAAAGCGTCGATAACGATAGGGAATTGAAGATCAAAACAGAAATGGAAAGAGAGACGTACTACTCAGGATTCATGTCGGTTAAGCAAATAGGATCTCCAAATGTTAGCAGAATCGCACCAGAAGAGGAGGGCAGAACCTGGAGAGAACCTCTTCGTCTGATGCTTGTTATCAAAGGAGACTATAAACTTGTAAAAGTCCTGTGCTTAAATAACTTTATTGGGTTGTCAAGTTATAATGAAAAATGTTTTTTTTACCTGGAACCAGACGAAAAGACCAACTAATTATTCACCAGGACCAGGGTGGCTTATAAATATTCATTTTCCTAATTAATTAGATTAAAGAGGTTAGTCAGATTAATCATTAAGGTACATATTTTTTTTTAAACATCCTCATTTTCTTTTTATAGTTTCGTTTCTTTCACTTATTGAATTATTATCGAGGGATTATTAATGAGAGTAATTTAAGAAAAGCAGAAAAAAATTAGAAATATATCCTATATTTAAAATCAAGATTAACTTTTTAATTGGATCTTATGTTAAACATGGTAGTGCATTTTTTATATGGGTTAGAACTATTCTAAAGTATTTTGTGGAACAAGACCATTGTTACTATTTTTCTTTATGTTAGTGTTCAATGCAAAAAAAAATATTTTAAGATTTTAAACATATCTTAAAAAATAATTAAGATTGTTGGTGCAAAAAAAAAAATTTAGAGTGTTGCCCGTATTTAGAAAAAATACTTCACATGTTAAATACATTTAGAAATATACTTCAAAACTTTAAGAGAGAATTTGTGATAAAATCTCTAATTAATAAATTAATTGTAAAATTAAACCTTTTAAATTAAACTATACAATTGAGGTGCATAGTAAATCTTTGATTAATTTATTAATAAGAAATTTAGCATTTTCTTTTATAGAAAAAAGGGATTGCAATTCACCAAAAAAACGGAATTACTATATATATGGGGCCAAAACCATGGTGCATAAATAGCTGACAACCTTTCATTTCATCTCTGGGCAAAAGAGAACAACAAAAAAGAAAAAAAAAATTAAACGGATAGAGTCGAACTACTCATCCCCTTCCTTCCTAGTTCCTTCTGACTCTGGTCCTTTACTCTTCCTCACTCTATCCAACGAAAATGGCTTCCTCTGCTGCCACACCTTCCTTCTCCTTCTTCTCATCTTCCATATTCCTCTCATCACCTTCTTCTCAACCCCACAACAAATTCTCTTCATTTGCATTCAGACCCAATTCTTTCACCCCCATTTCCCCTAAATCCCTTTCCATCACTTCCCAGCTCGCCACACTCCCTGTCCTCTCCTTCAATGGCGAAAAGGTCGGCGAAACCGCCCTCGACCTCAAAACCGCGCCACCCGACACTGCACGAGCCGTCGTGCACCGCGCTGTTGTCACTGACCTCCAGAACAAGCGCCGAGGCACTGCATCAACCCTCACTCGGGCCGAGGTCAGTGGTGGTGGCAGGAAGCCTTACCCGCAGAAGAAGACCGGCCGTGCTCGTCGTGGGTCGAATCGGACCCCGCTCCGACCCGGTGGAGGTGTCGTGTTTGGGCCTAAGCCTAGGGACTGGAGCATCAAGATTAATCGAAAGGAGAAGAGATTGGCGATTTCTACGGCATTATCTAGCGCGGCGGTGAACACAATCGTTGTGGAAGAATTTGGGGATAAGTTTGAGAAGCCTAAGACGAAGGAGTTCATCGAGGCAATGAAGAGGTGGGGTCTTGACCCGAAGGAGAAGTCTACGTTCTTGCTGACTGAGGTTCCGGATAATTTAAGGCTTTCGAGTAGGAATATTGGGACTCTGAAGATGTTGACGCCTAGAACGCTTAATTTGTACGATATATTGAATGCGGATAAGGTCGTGTTAACGCCTTCTGCTGTGGATTATTTGAATGAGAGATATGGGATCGATTACGCGGGAGAAGATGAGGATGAGGATGAAGTAGATGGTGAAGATGGAGAGGAAGGCGACGAAGGTAAGCTTTTGAGTATAGCTAATAATAACTAATAAAGTTGTGATCTTCGCATCATTCATTGTGGTTTAGTATTAATGCAATTCTAAGAAGCATCTATTTGGTACATGGATATGGATTTGGTTACATTGTGACAAAAGAAAATTTAGATGCAATTTGGAGTATCGCATAATTTTTCAGAAGCTACATAACTCTATTTGTTTTAAGTATGGATGTGTCTTAGCTGCAATTCCATGATTTTTCTATGGTACATTGTCAATTTTCACTTTTAAAGGTACTCTGTAGTGTTGAATTCTGCTATTTTATCTTCAATAGGGTACAATTTGAAGCAGTAGTTTCTTAGATTTGATTTCTTTTATGATGACTTGGAAATTGATTGTGTTTGCTTATGCATGATGATTTTGCTGTTACTCTAAATGAGCTTTGGATCAGCGTGGCTCAATCCAGAGTAGTTTGAACCCCTCGTAAATTCTCCAAGGTTAAAGTAAGGTATATCCAGGATGCTCCAACCAAAGAAAAAAAAACTGAGAGAGAGAGCTTTGGATCAGAATCACTGAGAGACTGATTCCCTGCATTTCTTTGGGGAAGGATACTGGTACAAAAAAGTCTGGCTTTCTGAAAAATTTGAGGTCTGAATTATGAAAAATATCACCATTGATTTGTATGCTATGTTTAAAGAGTTACTCTAACATGCAATGCTTACCGTTCTTCATCCATCTTCAGAATATAAATGCCAGCTTGTGATAAAGTTTTCTTTAATCCAGATATTCTATTAAAGTAAGTCAGACAAATCATACACCAGTTCTTCAATTTAATCCTGATTACCAAACAAACAAGTCATCGCTCATCAATTGGACTTAGTTATGTGGACAGTACACCTTATAGGTTCTTGGTAATTCTATGGAAAGTTCCATTCTTGAGTGTTTAAGCACTTCCCCGTTAAATCTCAAGAGTTTTTAACTAAAAGGTGTAATCTAAAAGTGCATCTAATGGTGAGAACTGAAAATTTCGACCTGTTGAGAGGTTGATATTTCTATAGAACTACTCTTGAATCTTGATCCCGTGTTGAACATAGGACTTGTTCATGGTTTCTTATATCTAATTATAAATGTGGTTCTATGTTGGGATTTGGAATTCAAAAGAATGGGTCGGATGCGAAGGAAAGGAAGATAATGGGATGGGATGGAACTAATTGTCTGTTAGCTACTTCTGTGTTTCGTTATTCCCAATGGCATGAATCTATTTGCCTCATAACTGAGTTATTGATTTCTGTAATTTATTATTTCATACTATGTTCCTAACAGTTATCATGGCCTCTATTAAAATTTTCTGCACTGTTCTACATTGTATCATTCAAGATTTCTTGTTAGATATTTCTACCTTTCTTGCTGTATCGTGTGATATCGAATATGCACACACAAATCATTGCATCATGAAAGCATAGATTTTTTAGGCCATAGGCTTCTGAGGGATATGTTGTTGAACTTGGTCTCGTTTTGATATGCAGGAACCGAGGGAGCGGAAAGTGCTGATGTGGTGGATTAAGGATGATCTGGAGTATTGTTTGAACCATTTATATGTTTGTTTTCATCTTCCATTACTGAGGGGGCCAAACCCAGGTTACCTTTAGGATCTGCGCGGTTATGCCACTAACATTCGTGTTATTCTGCAGGCTGTACAAGTTCAACATGCTGCTCTATGTAGTCTATTGCAACGATTTTGTTTCACATAGCCCTTTTTCATGCAATGTATGTATATTGAAGAATCTAATATATTCGTCTCATCCTTCCATTGTTGCATCCATTCTTCTTTTATAAAAGAGGACATTTTTTCCTCCCAATCTGTTGAAACCTTTCTGCTATATGTTGCTATGGGTCCGATCTTTTCTTGCTGTTGATGCATGTGTATTGGTGATAAGAATCTTGGATGGCTGTCGTAATGTGGTTTGCCCCTTACGTACAATATTCTAGTCATACAATGCTTAATGACTTTCAAAATATGAATTGCTGGTACAATTAGGAGTGGTTTTAAGTTGTTCTGTTCCTTGCAACAAAACTAGAGATATCAAAACATAGTTGCATTGTTCATGAATTTTTCAATTCAAGCCTATATGGTGGGATCATAGGACTTTGTTTTTTTTTTATTTATTTATTTAGCACTGCTGATGTATCTGTGAGAAAGAAAGAAAGAAAATGATATTATTTTAGAACATTTCAATAATTAATTATTTACCAATTATCTGCCAGATTTCATGAGAGGAAGGTAAAAATCAGGAGAGAAAAGCGTTTATTGTGTAATTTCTCACAGTACGGGGAGAAAACAGAAAAAAAGGGGTTAACTGTAATAATATTCTCATGAACTTAGTTTCATTTTGGGCCAATAAATACATCATGGTCTTAGTTAGTTGTACCTCTGATATCATCCATTCATAGAAGCAATTGAATTGGGCTCAGAATTTTTCTTAGCGATGGATCACTTGTTCTGACTTCTCAAAGGCCTAATTCTAAATTTGAAGGTTAGATTTGGAGCAGGGGTTAATTCCTGACAAATAAACGGTGAACAGATGTTTGAATTTTTATTGAAAGATTGAAGAATATCTAATAAGATGGACTTTTCCTTGTGGAAATGAATACATTATAAGTGCTTGAATTATGGTTTCAAATGGATCCATCGTCCTAAGGCTTCTACTTGACCAATGATTTCATGTAAAGGACTGGCGCTCACATTAAGAAATGTCATTAATGGTGCATGTAGTTATGGACGTTCATTTGAATTCTCTTCAAATAAATCAGCACCCTAATGGCCAATTAGTTCACCGAAGATGATTAAATTTAAGCGTGATGTATTATGTTGATTCAAGTGTTTGTTTAGTACAATAATATAATATAATGTAATCTTAATTACAGTATATTACAATAAATCAAATAATCCCAATTATACGGTTTTGATTATGTAATTCAAAATTACAGCTGATATAAATTAACATGTGGACACTTGTACATTTTATACATCAACATTTTAACATTCATACCCTTCATTTATAGTCATAATAGAGTTATAACTTTGTTTTACATTTTTAAATTTTTTATGAATAAAATATGAATTTAATTTCATAAATTTGTAATAACATACCAAATAAATATTCTGTAATTATCATTCCTTTACATTACTTTCCCCGTTTATTACATTTTATTACATTTTTATGAACTCTGTGAATCAAACTGGTTTTAGAGAGAAAAGTGGGAAGAAAATGACAGATGAGAATACTACAAAGGAAAAATTTTAAAAAATAGTGAAACAAAAAACCTCACAAGTATTTTTTTAATTTTTGGGAGTCTTTCCTCTTGATATTTTTTTCTCATCAAAATATTGGGGTAGTATAGGTCGCAAGAGAAGGAACTCAGTTTGTGGGTCTCATATATAGTAAATCATCTTTTTCCTTCCTTTTCTTTTTCTTTTTGCCATTGTAGATCATCCTTTTCTCTTGTTATACCTATGCCATTTTTTCAATTAGAAGGGAGGCTAAGCTGGTTTTATGGGAGATTATGGGAGATTGAACCTGCCATCTCTTCGCATCACTTTGTCATCTGGGTAATATATGCACTCGGGCACACCTATGTCATTCTGAAATTGAGCAAGATCTTCATCATATGTAAAATAATAATAATAATATAGGCATTAAGGAATAGTTTAAAAAAAACAAAAAGATCCTAGTGGCTTAGCACTAAACAAAAAGAAGAATTTGGTTGTTTTTCTTTATGCATCTCTTTATGATACATATATGTGTGTGTGTCAAATTCTATTTTTGAGAATTTATTTCTATTTTTGGAGAAAATGAAAAGAAAATAGGGAAGATATAAATTTTTCTCAGAATCTTTGTGGAACTACTTTATCGGCCTAGAACGTTAAACTGAGAAATAAAAATCCTTATTTAATATGAAGAATTTAATTTAGGAATTTGGGATTTTTTTTTTTCGGTCAAAGGAATTTTGGAATTTTATTATAATATAAAGGGACCACAATTGGAAAGATACTTCAAGGGTAAAATGGTATTTCTCATCCTCACCCCAAGTATCTCGACTTTCTCCATCTATAAATATCTTAAAGCAGAGACCAAAGCAGGTCCTCTGCTTGCCATGTGGCACTTTAAATGTTATCCACCAAATATTACCCACTATCATTCCTCTCATTTAACTTCAAAAAATTTTAAATTTAAACTTATATTTTAAAAACTCATATTTTCTCACTATGTTATCTTTTCTTATAAATGCGTCAACTACTTTCTCAACTATTACGTTTATTTAAATTGCACGTACTCATTGGCAGTTGAAGCTTTGTGTTTTGTGGAAAGTTTTTTTATCAACATTTTATAGGTTGTGTTTAAAATAAATAATTTAAAAACCGTAAAAATAGGATACAATGATGTTTGAGTTCAATTTTTTTTTTCTGTTGTTATATGCCATTTTTAAATATTTCCAACAAAATATATAATAAATTATTACTATAACTTTTATTTGAATATAGAAAAGAAGAATATATTTGTGTGTAGTGGAAGTAGTTGGAATTTATGTAAATCGTAGAGGAAGTTGTAGGGAGTTACCTTCTTCAAGATGAGTAGTGGGAGTTAGATTCTCAACCGTGCGTAGTGGGGAGTTAATTTGACATAGAGGGTG
>QFDD01003960.1:0-26484 GCA_006871305.1 Vachellia collinsii
TTACTTGTTGTTGGAGTACTCATAGAGACGACCACGATTGGAGAAGACGATGAGGGAAACTTCAGCATCACAGAGAACAGAAAGCTCATAAGCTTTCTTCAAAAGCCCATTCCTCCTTTTGCAGAACGTCACCTGCCGATTTGTTGTGTTCTCTATCCTCTTTATCTCTATCTTCCCTCGACCCATCTCTCTTCGATCTGTAGATCCTGCAAATTCTTATACTTATTCTTATCATATAGATCTCAACAAAAACACAGAAAATGTGTATTTATACACACACGCACACACCCTTTTAATGTTCTGTATGAGTGTGTTTGACTTTTTACCCTCTTTCTCTTTCTATCTCCTTAGGATGTCACAGGCTTGAGCATAAATATATGAAAGACTCCAGCAGAAAAAAATACCGGAGACCTATATATATATATATTTGCTTTTGAAACACAAAATTATGCTTAGTTTTGAACAAAAGTATAGTGATCAGACTAAAACCCTTTCTTTCTATTTTAATTTACAAGTGTTTTTTTTTTTTGGAAAAAGAAAGAAGCTTGGTGCAGAGAGTGCGGGGAATTGGAGCAAACGATGGGGATTGGTGAGCATAGTGATGAGTGAAGTACTCTTTGTTTGTTTTCTGTTTCTGGGAAAACAGATAGGTGAGGGGGTAAATAGCTGAGAAAACAACAAGACGAAGAAAGTAGAAGAGAAATCTGATGAGAAGGAAATTAAAACACACTAAGATCTCAAAGATTCTGTGTCTGTGAACAGATCTATAAAAGATGAACCTCTTGGACACGAAACTGAGATTATGGATCGTCAAGGGTTTGTTACTATTGCTATTTTTCGTGCCTTCACGAGGATTATGATTCTTGTTTTAGAAGAACACAGTAAGAAAGAAGAGATCAAAAAGAAGGGGGGGAAAAGATCTTTACCTTCTCTCCAATATATCTCTGTGAGCTAGCTAGAGCTTCCTCTCTCCCACACTTCTGCTGCTGCTGATACTTGAGCTTTCTGATGAAAGATATCTATCAGACAGTCAGTGAATATATATATATATATATATGTATATGCATATAATATAGCTTCCACTTTCTTCTCCGTTGTATTTATTATAGCGAATTTGCTTCCTAATTGAATCGGTTTAAATGACAGAATGAATGAGAGAGAAAGAGAGAAAAGTTCTGATGTTGAGAAAGAAAAGGACTAGGTGTAATGGGTTTTATTGCCAATAACTCATGCAAGAAGTAAATGTTTAACCTAAATAATGCATCCTTCCACGTGTATATTCGCACCATAAACTGCAATTTTTCTCCATCCCCTTGCATTATTTTTGTTTTTTTTTTGGAGAAAAATGCTAAACATAAAATTTTTTTGAGGATTCAGAGGCAATCACTCGGAGGTGTAACTCTTTCCTCAACTGTGTGTATAGCAACTCGCTCAAGAACCTATGTTCTTAAATATCTTTGTTTTTTCCAATGTACTCTCTCTTGCTCTTATTATAAGGCACCAACTAGGAGGGGGTTATTTTTATCCTTTTGACAAGGCACACTTCTTAGTTTTAAGGAGTATTTATTATTTTTTAACATAAATACCAATATTTAATAAGGTAGAGGTAGAGAGTAAAATTTAATATGATGTTAGAGATTAATATACATAATAAAGGTAATATTAGAAACCACTTTACTTTTATGACAAATTTAATAATTTTTATTAATTCTATTGTTACATGGGAATTAGTTTGAAATGACTTATAATAAAAATCAGAGTGAGTACATACTATTTTTATTAATATTTTTAAATCATGACTTAATATGTGAAAAAACACTAGAAGGATTATGAATCCAATTATAGACAAATTGTGATCTAATTGATGGCAATCAAATTTGGAGCAGTGCTTGTTGGATTAAAAAAAAAATCAATACAGAGAGCTGTATAGCCTTGTATATGAAATGGCAATATGCTGGAATTTGGTTTGACAGCGTGGTATTAAATATGAAAGTTAATTAGCGAATTTATTTTGATTTTAAATATATTATCTCAATTTATTTTATCTTTTAAATTTATATTTTTTTTCAATTTGTCTCTAATTTTTTCTAAGTATATAGTTACACATCCTATTGTAAGCAATCCTATTCAAATTATTATTGAATGTATAATAAATGTGGACACATCTTCCAATTAGAATTCAAATATTTATTCTCTACGTTGTGAGGTACTTGCTAGTTTTTTAAATTATCTCTGTTAATTGTACATAACATGGTAGTTTCCATGAAAATAATTAAAAATGTGCATCTTAATGAAATCAACATACATTTTTAATAAATAATTAACTTAATTAATATATTTAATCTTAGTAAATTAGTTATGTCCCTTATACATTAAGTCTAAGGATGGGGATTAAGGATGGGAAGGAATATTATACTATATGGTTGTATAAAAATTTTGGAGGATAAATCTCCCTAATTGTTAAGTATTCAATTTGGCGTCAAGTGTTTTTATCCAAATTATTACATAAACGGAAAATGTTCAAAAGGACTTGCTAATAAAATGTTGTTACAAAGTCCCTTCGGGGACATCTGATAAAATGTTGTTACAAATAAATTATAAATATCAAGTGATAATTAAAATAAATAAAAAAGTGTTATCCTCCTTATATTAGGAAAAAGAGGGTGAGAGAAAGAATTGTCTTTGTCCATTCACAAAAAAAGCAAAAAGTGGCAGCATCACGCATATGAATTGTGACCAAAAAATTCGAACAAAACAGATCATTTTTTATATAGTTAGAAGTTAGAACTATTTATGGGATATTAATCATCTAAATTTGGAAGCTTGTAAATTATGAAGAATGATAAACTTTTATCATTTTTTTTAAACTCACAACACCCTTATAATAGTTGTGGGATTAAACTCACAACTTTGTGACTCATGAGTCAACTTTTTAGCAATTGAATTAACCTCCGTTGGCAATTAACTTTCATCTTTAATTTTTTAATTATTTGTTTTGTTTTAATTTTGGCATGAACAAGAGAGTATTATCCATAGACATAGGAGACTAATATATTTATTCTTGTTCGGGTCACATTGGATGCTCAATGACAGCGAAAAGCACCTAGACTCATTAGATCTAAATAATCTAGATTTTATTTTTGTTAAAATGATGACTATTTTCAAATGAAAACTCTGTTTTTTAAAAAAATGATGGTTAAGAGATTAATTTATTTTAGATTTTATATCAGTTACAATAATTAACTTTAAAAAAATAAATATAAGATTTAAACGATCTATATCTAATAAGAAATTAGGTGTTCATCAAGATTGATGAGCACCCAGTATGAATCAATAAGCACCCAATGTACTTATACAAATACACGGTAGGATCGAGTTAATTATTAATTTGCTGCTTAGTCTATTCATTGCAACCTAAAATATTACATTTTTAAAAAATTTCATAAAACTAGTACTAAAATAATTTAATAAATATGATTTAGCTAAGAAAAATAATATTATGTTTGCAACTTATTGTCATGTTCGATAGTCGGTTGAAAAATGATTTCATACATGTCTCTCTTTCTATATATACTGCATATTTAGACAAAGAAAAATTACACCAAAATATTATTTAACTATCTACAACCTTCCACTCTTAATATAAGAGTTAAAGAACTAATTTTTATATATTAAAAAAATTAATTGTTTTTTGTTATTTGCACAATGAATGTGTTAATTTTCCCAAATATTATCTTTAATCATGTATTGGAAATTTGGAATAACCTCTTGCTAGAAACTTCTTAATATATGTAATTAATGGGAATATGTGTGGCAAAAATTGTAAATTTGGAGGGCAAAATGCATTGAACTCTTATATTTAAAATCAAAAATCAAAATACACCCATTGACTAGCTCTTATATACCTAGGATTGTAGAGAGTGAATAATATTTAAAGGTAAATAAAATGTTTGGCCTGTATAGTTTACCATTATTTTGATTGTGGTCCATATAGTTTTAAATCATTGGTTTCAGTTCCTTAAGATACAAAATTATCCATATTCTTAATAAATTTCATAGACTAACATATTTGGAAAAAAAACTTGAGGGATCAAAACCTAAGATTTGAAACAATATGATTAAAATCAAAATAAAAGAAAACTATAAAAACCAAACATTGTATTTACCTAATTTTTTTTGCCAATGTATTTACCTTTTAGTGTTCGTTTGAATTACCAGTGAAATCTATTTTTCTAACGTAATTTATGGTTTACAAGATAAATATGTGACACATGTTTTGCCTTAATTTGTTTAGACGTGCTTTTCTAACATCATTCCAAACAAACACTTAATCCAATGGAGGACGGTGTCAAATATGACTGTTTTGTAGAGGTAGTTTCCATATCATTGTTACTCTTGTGTGTGTGAGATATATATATATATATATAGAGAGAGAGAGAGAGTGTTTGTTGCTTGTATGATGGGTTGGAAGACAAAGTTGGACCTACTAAAGCGAATTTAATGTATCGTTTTTCTTTTCTTTTCTTTTTTTGATCAAAAGAGAATCTATCGTTTTCAAGTACTTGAAATAGCGAAAATGTGAAGGCCCAATAATGAATGAATATAAACTAAAAATGGTTTAGAATCAATTCATCTGACAATGGCGTGTGATTGATCTGTGATTTCCATTTAAAGCTCCAGTTTGGTCCTTCTATTTGGTGCTTTCCACCTATTGTGCACTATTATTTTATCATCATTATTATCATTGTTATCATCATCATCATCATGGTTAATGAGCTAAAATATCCATGAATGTTTAGTAAGTGTGTCAAGTAATATATATTTTCTGAATGTGCAAAAAATCTATAAACATTCAAAATGAGAGGAAAAAATGATAATGGATATATTTCACTATTTGTTAATGCATTTGAAGAGGGATTTAAGAAAGATATGTAAATAATTAAAAAAAAAGAAATGGGTTAATACAATGTTTGATCATCATAATTTGCCACTATTTTGATTTTGATCCCTGTAGTTTTAAAATATAGATTTTTCTCACTCAAATTTCCTTTTGTCTAAAACATTATTTCTTATATTTGAATAAAAATTTGAATCATTTTACTATTTAAGAAATCAAAATAGAAATGAGGGAAACTATAAGGATCGAATATTATATTAACTCTAAAGAAAATAATAAAGCATTACTCTTTAGAGACTTATTAAAATTTTGGAGAAAAACATAAATAAATAATTGGAAATACATACATTATATATACATACTTACAATATAATATTAAAAAATAGTAGAGTACTTAACAAAATAAATCAACAAACACGGAGGGGGGGGAAGAGAGGGAAAAAAACACAAGTAGTGTGAACAATATTCATTCAATTGATACTGAGTTGACTCAACTCATAAAATTGTAAAGTTAAATCCTACTAACTGCTGATATTAAGATATTATATATAGGTGATCTATAAGAACTTTTGTGGCACCCTTTATCCTAAAGGTATGTCTTAATTCCCATAAGCCATGTCACGTAGCTCCATATAAACTTTATTTTTCATTTAAAAAAAAGAACAAGTGGTAATATGACTAAAAGCAGAAGTCCCACCCCCATCCTCCCACCCCAAATATCTGAAAAGCATTTGATGGAAGGCCAAAAAGGCTGAGTTTTTACTTCCACTAAAACTACAACTTTAGCCCAAAATATTAGTTATTTGGATTAATGATCGCTCCTATTTTCATACATGATCTTTTGTCTCATTTTCCATTACATGAGAAGTCCACGTTTACGAATTTTATTAGTAAGAAAGAGCTGAATTTGAATAAAGTACTTTTGTGTACGAAATCATGCTAAATACCTATACCTTTTTGTGTAGAGACATATTAAATTCGTCTGCTCAATAACAAATTTAAACATAGACTTTTTATTGATTTTGCCCTTTCTTTTTTATTAAATATAGGTCTAGTTTGAGTATCAAAGCCGGTTTTTGGCGGATTTAACTAATCTTTGACCGGTTCATTTTATGGGTCTATTTTGGTCATTTACGTCAGATTATTATCCATTGATCAATTCTCAATCAAACTAATTGAACCAGTTGGTCCAATCTAATTTCTGAATAATTAAATTTTCTAGAATGTTTACTATTTTTGCCATGGTAAAAATTGAGCTTGCTGCAAATTTGGGTTGGAATGTATGTAGTGGGAGTTCTTTGGGCCATTCTTGGAGCAATTCTTAGAATTTCACCTAAATGTCATAACAAAGGCTTCATTATAAAATGGAAAAGTTAGAATATAAAAAGCACGATAAGATAAGAAATTCGGGAATAGAGCATAGGAGCGTTTCTCATCATTGATCACTTGTGATTGTAGATGCCAATGCCTTGTAAACCTCTAAAGTATATTAGGTAAAATTTCTCATTTTTTACCATCCATTGACCTTAGCATTTTGGAATTGCCTCAAGTTCTCAAACGAAGCTGTCTTGCTTCTTAGTTCTATGTTGGGTCTCTCAATTTCAACTTTAGCACCTTCAAGCTCTTCATAAGCTTTGTTCATGTCTTGTATTTTATGTATGTGACTTTCAAACCACATGTTCATTTTCAATAGGGCAAGGGATTGAGAGGGTGGTGAAGAAAGAGGGCTACGCTCAGCAGGATGCCCTCCCTATGTGAAGATGATGATGAACACTCAGCTTAATCATCAAGCCGCATCAGCATAATTGATAGTGTTAATGTCATGTCATCAAATTGTAGGAACTAACGTTTTTGATAGAATGAAACTTAATGATGAACCAAAACTTATGGTTCAAAACTACATGAACTAAAGATAAAATGAGGGTAGATTATAAAGACCAAACATTATAGTAATTCAATTAAAAGATTATTAATTAATGCTTACTGCCCTACATGATTTATTGAATTATCCTAAAGAAGTTTCAGCCCTTTATGCCGAAAGATTTTTTACTTGGCATGTCTTAGATTCGCTTTTTCATATATTTTTTCAATCATTCTCATCTTTTAAAAATATTTATAAATTTCTAATTATACCTCTTTATCTTATCAGACATCCTTTGAAAGTATATATAAGTTTAAATTTAAATATTAGTATTTCAACTTGATTTAATTAGAATTTTTCTAAATTCCTTCCTCCAAGGAATAAAGCTGACACATACTAAATCCGAAAAAAGTTTTAAACATATCCACTTACAATTTTATCAAATTTAATTACCGATTCATGTTTACATGAGCAGCATCGTTTTTATTGTTTAAATAAGTTAGTAGCTAGGGGCTTGATTCCCAAAAATGTAACTAATTAATGAGTAAAAAAATATATAAGAGAGAATAAACGGAAAAAAATGAGAGAAACATGTAATTAATTGAAGATAAAAATTTAAAAATGCATTAAATGTTGATACATCTTAAAAGCCCATCTTATAAAAGGGAACAAGCAATGTAACTTATACCAAGGAAGGAGGAAGTATATTCTTTATATGTTTATCAATTTCTACAAAATATCGAAATTCAATAAGAAGCTAGTTGTACGTAGCAATGACATATAGTAACTCTGGTAATTAGTGTAAGAACTATATAACTATTTTACGGATATTAACAAATTAATTAAAGTAATTATTTGTAATAAATATGTGTTAGCTTTTCAAATACTCTCTTTAATAATATATATTGGGACTACCCTTGATGGAAACATCTTTACTATGTATAATCAATAAAGGCTTTTTAAAAAAAATTAAAAGATAAAGTGTATTGCAAACTGTTTGTCTAATTCATATATTTAAGACCGAACAATATCAGTTTTTGTCAGTGTTTCAACAATGGCGATCACTCTAAATAACCATTAAGCATTTGATTTAACTCGCTCATAAGAATTGTATTGGTTTAACCACAGATTTTGAATTCAAGCTTTGAAAATGTATGTGTTAAATACTTGGTAGTAGAGTTTTGTTGCCCTTATAGTCTTGTCAGGCTCAATCTGAATTAATTTGGACCCCTGATAACTCTTCCAAGTTAACGTAAGATAAGTCCAAGATATCGAATACTCCATGCGCGCGCGCACACACATATATATAAAAGAGCTGTAAACAAAATTATTTTAATAGAAGATTTTAAAATAATATATATATCTCTTAACTCCCCACTCAAGGATTTATAAGAGGCATTACTTATCGACCTTTTAATAAACGTTTCAGTTATTATAACTGTGCATCATGATGAAAGGGACTCTAAATGGCGTTTCGACGCTGCTTTAAGATGTCGCCTTCTCGGTTTATCCCAAGGTTTTTCCATATCAAGAAAACAATTATTACAATTATGTTAAAACAAAAATGGAAGTTTTAGATTCAGTTACGCTTAAATCACCTAAAGAGTCATTAATTAAGATTTTCTACGTGTGCAAGTTCCAGTTCTATATATATATTCCCATTAATTAGAGTGTTGCATTAACTTTAATTTCGTAATAAATTTTGCAGAGTAAAACACTATTGATTAGTAGATTTGTGTTTTTGAAGAAAATATAGATATGGCTGCAGGTGAAGCACCTGTTATTCCTCTTCTTACACCATACAAGATGGGAAATTTCAATCTATCACATAGGTACGTACTCTCAGATTTCTCTCTCGAGAAATTTAAAATTTAATTAATTTCTTCATTATTTTCTGCTGTAAATTCATGTTGATCAGGTGTTTTGTAAGAGATTAATTATCCCAGATGTGCTTTCTGTTGGTTCATTATTTACATATCAATCTTATTTAGAAATCACAAGATTTAAAATTTGCTATATGCATGACATCGCAAGAAATAGAGTTTAGCTATGATTTTGATATATACTTTTAAATTTAGTTCTTCAAGTCATATGTTGGTTATATTGGAAAGGATTAAATAAAAAGAATTGTGGAGCAATATAGTACATGATTTTTTTATAATTAGTGTGATACTGCACTTTTTTTTAACCTGCTTATTTGGATAATTGTTTTGAAGCTCCAAACTAGCTTTCCTAACATGATTTTACAGTTTACAAAATAAGTATAGAGGAAGAGTTTTGTCTTATTTTGTGTGTGGTAATGTTTTGAAGAAGCTAATCCAAAAAACCCTGTGCCAACCATTAGAATATGGATCAGAAAAATTGCTTTAAACGTTGGATAAACATTGACTAGGGCAATATTGTTTGAAAGATTGTGAGCTGTGTGGGTAGGGAGTGAACGAGTGAGGGAGGTGTGGGAGGTAAGGGCAGAATGGTCCGCAAGTTTTGTTTCGAATGAAACCATAGGAAATATTTTTTGGCCACAAATCGAAAAGGCCTCTTTTAGAACCCCAATGATGAAGTAGAATTTCTACGTCATTTAATGATGGGCAGTCATTTTTACGTTAATTGTATTCATAACAGTTTTCAGTTTTTACTATAAAAGTTAATAGATTTTTTTTTTTTAGAGATTACAAAAATAAATAAATTACTTAATCATAATATATATTCTAAAATACTTATACATTTTATTAAATTATATATTTAAAAGTCAGACAAATTAATTTAGAGAAAAATAATAAATATTAGTTAGTTGTCTTCTTTAATATTTCAAAATAATTCAAATGTTTTTTTATATTAATTAAAGATCAGTATGCAGTATTAGCATGGCTGAATCTGGTTGACTTTTGGCATGCAGGGTTGTTTTGGCGCCATTGACAAGACAGAGATTTTACAATGATGATCCACAGCCACATGCTATCTTATATTACTCACAACGAACATCAAAAGGGGGACTTCTCATAGCTGAAGCTACCGCTGTTTCTAACACTGCTCGAGCGTAATTATCATTCTTTCATTTATGTTAATTAATTAGTTATATGTGTGTGTGGACACGCCCTTTTGAATTAATGTGGTTTATTTTTGTTTTTATTATTTGTTGTTGTTGTTTGAATTATATATATATATATATATATGAATCAGGTATCCTAGAACACCAGGTATATGGACGAAAGAGCAAGTGGAATCGTGGAAACCTATTGTGGATGCTGTTCATGACAAAGGTGGCATCTTCTTTTGTCAGATTTGGCATGCTGGTAGGGTTTCAAGTTCAGGTACTATACAACTCGGCCCTCCTCCTCGTATACACACATGTTTGGTTCTCTAAGTTTAAATCATGTTTCAGTCAACACGTTTAAGTGTATTTTTAGTTACTTAATGTACAGTAACTCCGTTAGTCTCATTCATAGAAGATATATTGACTCAACCAATTTGTAATCTGATGACTATGACATTAGATGATGACAAAGTATGCTTAAAATTTAATCAAGTAATTTAATATTTTTATTATTTTGAATTGCATGCAAGCTTAGATTATACAGCTCAGCAGGTTTTGTTTAAGATGAAATTTAATGTAAATTTAGAGACTAAGATGAAACTTAATGTAAATTTAGAGAATTAAACTTACACTTTCAGTCTAACTAAAGATTATTTCGCAAACGTATGTACCTTACATCTGCTTCTCCTGTTACCTACTGCCTCATTCTTGAATCTGTCAATTTAATTCTGATCTCACAATTGACATTTTTAATTAAAAAGAGTTTCAGCCAAATGGAGAAGCCCCAATATCTTGTACAGACAAGGGAGTGGCTCAACAAATTCGAAGTAATGGTATTGATGTTGCAACATATTCACCTCCAAGAAGGTTAAGAACTGATGAAATCCCTCAAATCGTCCATCACTTCAGACTTGCTGCCAGGAATGTTATGGAAGCCGGTATGTACTTTATTATCAGCTTATTTTAAATAATTTTATGATGTACAGGGTAGTATATTAGATGGGTTTTGTTTTATAAAATATGAAAGGAATTATTTCTGTGAAACTAAATTGACACCAGGTACTATAATGAGTTTCCTACTTGTGAGTTTGTATAGTAAAATGATAAAGAGATTATTTGTAGAGAAATGAAATTGATACTAACTACTAGGAACTGATTTACACGCTAAGCAAATCTGAACTATTTAGATTTGATTTACTACAATTCAAATTTAATTTTTTTTTAACATGATGCTTGTTAAATAAACAATAATAGTTAAGATATTATATTTATTTTACATTCTAAACCAATTAAAATAATTTTTTTGGAAAAATATAGGCTTTTAGAAAATTATATTAGAATATTTTAAATTGATCTAAATAGTTCATATTTGATTAGTTGTTCTAAATAAGTAAAGTGCTGGTGGGCTTATGGGGTTTAATATGCTTCTTTCTAAATTCTAACGCTCTTTGTAGTGTTCTAACTACCAAATTTTGCAACAAATCAGACTACTTTAACCATTTTTAATCTAAGTAATGCCAAGAAAATAGATGATAACTTTATGAATGAGCTACAATTATACCCCTTCTTGTCCTCGTAAAGGAGAATCTTAGTGCTTCTAGCTAGATCTTAGAAATAACACTCAAGGAAATTAGCATCTAACTAATCAAGCCGTCAGATATGATATCGATATCTCCTATGGATAATGTGACACTCCTTCTAGATTTGATTAGCTCTTCTTGAATTTTTTTTCCGAGCGACCAAAGCGAAAAGTTAATGGATCTAGAGAGACTAAAAGTGCAATAGGACAGTAATATGAAAAGCCCCTATGTGTTTTTTTTTTTTTTACTTCTTGCAAGCGTGGTATGCATTAAAATTCAATTTGAGCCAATCAGTCAAACTAGTGAAAGGTTATATATGTGAATATCTTTATACATGTTGATTAAATTATATTATTTTAATTATGATCAGGTTGACCTTGGTTCAATCACGGTCTTGTTCTTATCGGAAGCTTGTTTGCAAGTGATGAAACTTGTGTGCAGATAACATATATGCTTGATATTGTAACCAAATGCAACAAATTTAAAAGGATGATGCTTGTGCAAATGTAGGTTTTGATGGAATTGAGATTCATGGTGCACACGGTTACCTTCTTGACCAATTTTTGAAAGATAAGGTCAATGATCGAGTTGATCAATATGGTGGATCGTTGGAGAACCGATGTCGATTTCCATTGGAGGTGGTTAAAGCTGTTACTGAGGAGATAGGAGGGGAACGAGTAGGAATTAGATTATCTCCTTTTTCAAATTACAGTGAATGTGAAGACTCCAATCCTCAACAACTGGGCTTATACATGGCAGATTCCTTGAACAAACATGGTATTTTGTATTGCCACGTGGTAGAGCCAAGGATGAAGACTATTGGAGAAAAAGATAAGAGTCCATACAGTCTTGTGCCGATGAGAAAGGCCTTCAATGGAACGTTTATTGTCGCCGGAGGCTACGATCGGAAAGATGGCATCTATGCTGTGGCGGAGGACATGGCGGACCTCATTGCCTATGGACGGTTGTTCTTGGCAAATCCGGATTTGCCAAAAAGATTTGAGCTTGATGCTCCTCTCAACAAGTACAATAGAGAGACGTTTTATACTTCTGATCCTGTGGTAGGGTATACTGACTACCCATTTCTTGAAGTGAGTTCTTGAAGTTTATCTCAATTTTAAATCATGTATCTGTAATTTTATATGTTGTTTGAATTGTGCCCCTACAAGTTGATTGGTTATAGGTATTCATCCTTGAGGCTAAAAGTTGTTAATTTTAATTTATAAACTGTTACGAACTTAATTTGTATATGTGTGTGTGTGTTTTTTTTTTTATTTAACATCATTTTAACACCTATATATTTGAATAAATGAAATTTTAGAAAGCTTATAAATTAAAATGATACAATCAAACAATAAGAGCCTAATTCAAACATGGTAATTAAAGTATAAGAATCTATGGGTCAATTTTTCCCTTGTTCATCTTTAATTACTCTTCTTTAGGGTTTTTTATTTTCTTGATCATTCTAATTTCATTGGTGAGTGTAATAACCTGTTTTTCCCCATCTGTAACGGCCCATCTTCTAATTTTTATCATGCTTAGATTTTTTTTTAATTATTATCTAAACCTTTCGTATATCTTTCTAGGGTTTCGTGGTTTTTATTTACTCTGAATACTTTATCAATAATTCTTTAAAAAATTTAAATTTAAACTACCTATATTTGTTTGTAACCTCCTCATTCTAATGAGCGCCAGTGCTCAAAAATCTTAAATATTCTATTAATGGGAGAAAGGTAACTTTTTTTTTTTTTGAGCAAAGAAAGGTGACTTTTTTTAAAAACCAAAATATATATATATATATATAGAGAGAGAGAGAGAGAGAGAGAGAGAGAGAGCGAGGGAGGGAGGGAGTGAGGGAGAACTTTCTTTGAGGAGGCTGTTGCACTTATGAAATCAGAATCTTGGATTTTGAGTTGAAGGTCTTCGTCGAGGGCGATTGATCAATATCTTCATTGACACAAAAAAGGCATTGTATATGTTATCGGATTTATAATGTAAGTCATTTCTTAAAAATTATATTAGTTTGTGATATAAGTTATTTAGATAGTAATTAATGCATGTTTATTTATTTTTTCTTGTAATTAATATTTAAATGTGACTGTTTACATTTATCTCTCTCCTTCAAAACCACAAAAAGGATTTATATTGATAATTGTTATAAAATAAGAGATTTGATACAAAAGAGATGAGTAGACAAGAGAGGCAAGAGAGAATGGGAAATAAAGGGGGAGATTTTCATTCATAAATAAATATTATGCCTCGTTAAAACCTTACTAAGAAAAACCCAGTGGAACAAAAATCTAGTAAAAGGAAAAAGAGCACACAATATATATTGATACTACCCCGTTAAAAGCCTTACCAGGAAATCTGATTTGAACAAAACCTTGGTTAAGGAAAAAAGGGTACAACATGACATTTTCTCTCCCTAAAGATAGTATTAATTGTGCTTCTTTATATGGTAAAGACATCACTTTTACCCCCTGATGATAATATAACTCATTGTAATCACATCTTTTTAAATGTGGCTGTCATCAATTATTTCTGAAGTAGCTAATCTCCTTTTATTATATGAACTATACATATATTTATCTTTCATATTTTCTAGATATGTTGAATATTCCATATATTCTCCATTTACCTTATGCGCCATGGAAATCACAAAAAGAAAAGTTGTCTTGAAAATAATCATGATATTTTGCATCTACATATCCAATTTATTCCAAATATAATGAGCTCATAATAATTTTGATAAAACCATCATATCAAATCTCAATTTCATTATCCACTGGTGTACCTGCAAAAACTTAATCACAACATATATTACCATAGAATAAATATATAAGGCATCAAATCCATTAAATCAATATATTTTGTAGGCAAATGCTTTTGGTATGTAAGATCCTTCAAGGATTTTCACTTAAAATTCACTATTTAGTGAGCCATATGCATAGGCTACAATAATACCCAATAGACACAGAATTTGTTTTCATATCCTGCCAAATTAGTAATTATTTTTCATCCACAACAAAATAATATACCTTATCATAATTATCATACTATTGTGAAAAACTTTGTTTTCACATAAATGTTCACATATTATATAACTTTGTATTTCATGTGTTTGGACTACAAATCCATAATTCTCACATTAAAATAGCATAATTGTATTTTCATTGCGTCTTTTTCTTTCACTTTTGATCATGGCCAATAACTTTTCTATCTACTTTGTACGACAAATTTTGTAGAAAATCCTCATTTGATCACATGATATTATTATCAAAATTATTGTCAACAATTTTATCCTTTTTTATTCCATTTTTCTTATTGTGACATAACTTATCAAAATCTCAATATTATTTTTCAAGTACCTGAACCTCTCTTGAGGTTTTTGCAAATAATTATGTCTTAGCCTCTTCTGGAGTGCCAACCTCCTCAATATGATCATTTTAATAATATGCTCCTCTTTATCCAAAGTGTTATATTTGGAATCTATTGATTTCCCATGCTTCAGGCATGTCTCATTTTTATTTATATTAATTGGAGCATTTTTAGCTGGAATATGAGAATTAGTAATTCTCATTTAGGTTAGCAATTGAATCTAACAGATATTTTGCAATATATCAGGAATGCAATATTCGATGAACTTCTGGTTCATATTATTATTTTTTATGTTATACATTTGATATTAATAATGCATTCAATGTATTTTCTTCTCTAGCTATTCAATTTTCCCCCTCATGTGGAAAAACTTTGTCAAATGACAAATAACCAATAATATAGTACAAGTCTCATAAACCCATTTGTTCCTTTCAGAAATACAATTTTGTTTCATCTGGAGATAAACAAGGAGGAAGATCTTGCCCAACATTCATCTCAACTTTCCATCTATGTGCATTGCGGTGGATCAGTAAAAATAAATATTGCATATTCAAACTTTTTAAGATGGAAAATATCGGCTCTTGACCAAAAGCCAATTTCACTAGGAGAATTTTGTTGGCTTGATGTGTATAAGTGCTGTAATATATCAAGACAGATATGCCAACTTTGAAATGAAAATCTTGCTCTCATAAGCATTGATCAAGTTGTATATGGAGGCTTTAATAAATGATTATAGATCATATAATCTGAAAATTATGCACTCATAAACATAATGATTTATTCAAACAATTTTGCAAACTTCAGGCTGCAAGCTACTAATGATCACATATGTAACTATATTATAGATGCATCTATCAAACTTATTGAATACTTGTATGGTTCATATGCTTTTCGAATGGGCCCACATAAGTCAATATATTTTCAGAAATATAGAGATCCATTTCAAATTATAATTAATTTTTTTAGAACAAGCAACACACATAATATGTTGGCTATTTATGAAGAATCTTCTAGTTCTTCCATGGATGTCAATAAAAAATCTTTCAATAATTTGTTGCATCATATATGTAATCGATCAGGTGATCAAACAAGTCACGCCAACAATAAATCTATTTGGATCAGTAAACTTCTGGTTTATTGTAATTACTTTTTACTTTTTATTGCTACTAAAAAAAACTACAAACTCTTCCATCTATTTAATGATGCTAACAAAACATATTTTCTTCTTCAAAATTTCTAATCTTTCTTTCTTTCTTTCTTTCCCTTTTTTTTATTTAAAGGGGCATACATTAACAATCTGAGGTCACAACATCCAAAATCACATTTGATTTACCCATGCTTTGAAATCCAATTTGAAGCAACAAAGCATTATAACTAAAATGCCATTCACATTAAAATTCCAATATTATGATAATCATGCATACTCATGCATATTTTACCAAAATATACATCCACAAATCATGAAAATTGAGACACACTTATCTCTAAATAAATGATGAAATTTTCATGCCTATACATTACTTGTTTCAATCAACATAAAATTTGACAATTTACAAAAACTTGCGATAAGTAGCAAATAATATAGCATCCATTTAATTCACTATGCATCTTAATATTTTTAAAGGGGGTCATCAATTTATATAAGTTTACAACCATATTTTTATTTGGCCAAATGATTGTAAGTTACCTCGCTACACATACGAGGCTACTAGACATCCCCACACTTTTAAATATTTTACATCTTATGATTCTAATTAACTAGAATCTCATGCCATATAATTCCCTTCCACTCTAATTAAATTATAATTTCTTCAAATCTTATCATTCTAATTTCACAAAGTATCACAAAAAAATCATAGTTTGTATTCCAGTCCACATTACATAAATCACCACATAATCACATATTTAAAATGTGACATTCACATCTCAAAATTTGTATGCGAACATTGAAATTATGTTTCGAGTGGAGATAAAAATCAATGACTCATGCCTATCATTATGTCTCTGACAGTGATGCCAATGCCATAAGATACATAGAGAGATATATAGTAAGCCCTAACAAATGAAATATTAGTGCATCATGCAACACAATTATTTAGATTGGTTCTTATCTCATGGGTGTGATGACATATAAGTCTTGCAGCTATTATTGCATCATGATGAATTGTAACAGAAATAAAGGAATGAGAATAATCAATTTTTACCAAAGCTAATAAAACAACTATCTTTAATTTTTTTTTTTTGGTTAACAGAACTATAAGCATAGCAGTAATATATTAAAAAAATGTAAAACCCATTAAAGATGCTAATAGAAGCCATCACATGGGATGTAATATAATATATATTTAAAGTCTAATAAAGCTATATTATAAAAGAAATTTATTATGATCATACTTTAAACTTCCCATTAATATTTGCATAACTGAAAGATAATAATCCACTTGCTTACAAAAAATCAATTCCAATATGCCATTGTGTTGCAAATGGCTTTAATCACAATGAATTCTCATTCATGCAAATTAATATACTCATTAAGCAAACTAATACAACCTCTCATTGGATTGAAAGATATTAAAACATTTCACGGCACCATAAAATATTTATTATTTTTCATTGCTGTCAAAACCGTAGGAACCCACCATTTATTCATATTTATGGAGTTGATACACGTTACCACACTTCATAATTATAATATGATATTTTATTATTGTCTGTTATATTGTGAAAACCAAGCCATAATTAAACCAATATTTATTCTAGTTGCAAGATTGAAAGCATCATAGAAACTGTCAAATGCAGCCACATCATTGCAACATCACAAATACACTTTAAACTCCTTAAAGTATCATAGAAATTGTCAAATGGTAACATATTCTCTGTTTCTCATTATCAACATTTTGGTCCACCTATTCATAGTTGAATGCTTATATGTAACCACAAGAAAATCGTTCACATTTAAATTGCAAATGCACACCCAATGGATGATTTCACAGTAACAGAAAGATACAACATTCATCCAATCACAACATAGAACACAAGAAGCAATATCACAGTAACAAAACTTAGAGAAGTGCCTGACTTGTGCGATGCAAAGCATCAATTTCAACATCTAGGAGAGAGCAAAGGCAAAGCAAAGCCTCCTTTGGGTTGTCAACAATCCCACGTAGTTTTATCCAACTACCATGGTCCACACGCTCCATAACCCTGCTTACAAGCATCATTGGACCACTACCTCAAGATTTCATCGAGGTTAAATTTTACCACCAATTTGAGTCATCACTCTAGGTGGCTGTGCTCGGGTACCATTGAGTTAAAACTCAATTCTGAGGTCATTCCTTACTTCCACAATCACTAAATGTTTGTGCCAAACTGAGTTTAATACCCACAATATTATCATTTCAATATTGCTACAAAAATGAGGATCATTGCCATTTTGGTAGTCTTCTCTATTATAAGATCTCAAAACAATGTCCTGAAATGAGACAAGTAGAAATGTGAGGCCCAATTCAATATTCTTTGACAAGAGGAAAATACCAAAAATAAAATGTTTAAATTAGGACAATGTTTAGGGGTCTCCTTATTTGACATCTCCATTGTTGAAAAGCGTCAAAACAAAAAATGATGCGATAACTCTTAAGATTGTTGTAAGTAGCACAAAAAATCTGAAATAATTCAGTGAATCATTCAGCTTTTCTACAATATTGTACACATCATGTTGGCAGCAACACATCGGGTTCTAAGCCTTCTGAAGTATGTGCTCCAAGTGCAATAGAATTCCTTCTATCTTGTGTATACTCTCCTAATCATATGTTAGAACTTTCGTACTGATAATGTGTTATAAAATAAGGGATTTGATACAAAAGAGACGAGTAGACAAGAGAGGCAAAAGAGAATTGGAGACAAAGGGGGAGATTCTCATTCACATGGATATATACAATATGTATTACATGGCTTTATATATAGGCTTTCAAACCTAACCAAAGGTTATATAAAATAAATGGCAATATAAATTATCATGATTGTATAATATGTAACCATAAAAATTCTAAAAGCTATTCATGAGAGAGGTTATGGGTGTGGAATATGGAAGATCAAAAGTTTATGAACATCCAAATAGTATAATATTTACAACAATAACATAAGTTTTAAAATAGATTATTTTTCTGGTTCTATAGCTACGACAGAGAATGAATATTTTATTTGGTTGTATTTATAAATTACCACATTAAAATTTTATGTGCATGTACAGTTTTATCATTCTTTGTTTTTACATGTTATAGTTAATATTAAATATAGATAAAAGTGAAAAGTTACTGAATTTTAAGGCATAGTTAAAGAAATTTAAGGTTTTTTTTTTATTTGCATAACATGCTAGAAATGATTTATAAATAAGATTATATGAGTATAAGTTTATATTTGCAAAATTTATGGTTGCTTTAATAATATAACCTTATGAGTATATAGAGATAGCTTGAATTTATCCTACAAAAATTTGTGACTTAATTTAAAACATAAGAAACTAAAAATGTTAAAATAAAAATTGGGCAATTACTATAAATTCTTAAGCAAGCTATTTAATTATCCAGAAGTCCAATAACACCTATAAGCAAGCAATGACTAGTCTTGGTACAAGAATTGACATGTTTATACTCATCACTTATTATTAAAATTTTTTTCCTCTAAAGCACATGTATTTTTCTATTGTAGATAGTCATATTCAAGGCACCGTCAGATACTAAATATAGTCATCTCTTTCATTGAAAATTTAAATATTGATTCATTACATTATAAATAATTAATCCTTTTTTAATTTTTTACTAAATTCGACCGTCGGTTGCTGTTATTGGCACTTTTTGGGAATTAAGTTCATTCCTCTAGATTTGATAATAATTCCCCCATTTTGGGTATTTTTTTGGGTGGGGGGATTCGACCATCGGTTGGTGTTATTGCCACTTTTTGGTTATTAAGTTCATTCCTCTAAATTTCATAATAATTTCTCCATTTTGGGTTTTTCTTTTTTTTTCTTGGGGGGGGGGATTCAACCTTTGGTTAGCATTATTAAGTTCATTCCTTTAGATTTCGTAATTATTCTCCCATTTTGGGGTTTTTTTTCCAGGGGCATTTTTTTATCATATTTATAATTCAAGTCACCATTTTTTTGTATTTTGATTATGTCCCCCAGAGGATAAAATGGTCATGATTTTTATTAGATTATAAAAATTAATGTTTTAAATAAAATGAAATCCGGGTGATCAAAACTACTGATTTTAAATTGATCAAAATCAAAATAAATATAAATTTAAAGGATGAAAGATTGTATTAAACTCAAAATATATTATAGTTTGAGAAATGGGAGTGAGATTGGTTGATATATGGAGGTTAGTGGACATATGCATGAGAGAAACATTGTAGGGAGGCAGAGGAAGGAATGGCTGAAGGATTACAATTACAAATTGAATTGGGAGGGCCACATAAGAAGATTGTAGGAGTGCTAGTAATAATAAATAGGGTTTTAATTGGATTGATATCGAAATCTGAAGGGCCTATTACACCAAACCAACGAGCTCGTTCGTTGCATCAGAGCTCCTAGAAGTGAGGCCGTACGTATTCATTTGCCATCCTTTTCATCTGTGGTTATTAGGATAATTGGGTGTGTGGGTGGGCAGTATTGAAGAAGGCTTACCGGGTCAAGTGCGGAAGTGGGCAGTATTGAAGAAGCGCGGAAGTGGTCCCACAGAAGAGAGAGCCACAACAACACGCACACAAGGCCACGACCATCAAAATCTGTATTTGGGGACGATGGAGGCATGTTGACGTCAGGCCTCATTTGCCCACGTGCTTAATTCCTTCTCAATTTCACAAAAAAAAAAAAAAGAAATGAAGCCAGCCCAAGACATGATTCACTATTAGCTCCAACGATGAAGTGCTCCAGGAGTCTCTGCCTTCATAACCAACGCTCGACGACCGCATGCCATGACGACATGAGGAACTTGTCCACCTACCTACAATCGTCGCTAGTATCACACAAACATCGGGTCAGGTACTTACGGTCTGAGAATCTAGCATCTACGTTACATGAATTTTCGGGAAACATTGAAACGGTTTAACGATCGAAGATTCAGAACTTTTGCTATTTATTTTTTCATATTGACCTCATTGAACACATTTAAATCCTCTAAAAAGCTTCACTAAAATTTCCTTCTTGCTATTATTCATACTTTGTATTCAACTCATTGTCGCTGTCTCTTGCTCTCTACTGATTAATAATATTTTCTTTTTACCTCCTCTATATCAAAAATAATCGCATTCGCCTTCGATTTACTGTTGCTGTCCCAAATCCTTTCCTTTTATTCACTTTGACTAAATTTTGCACAAATAAAAAACTCAAGTGGTAAAGCTTCATTTCTATTCAGGAGGAATAGAGCTAATTGAATTTCTTACTCTAATTCCATTTTTCACACATACACGTATGTAGGTGACATGGATACATACGTTCTTTAAATCAAAACTCATAGAGAAATTCAAATTGGGTTACTAAATTCAACTTTGATTCTCTTTCTTGAATGATAATGTCTTTGTCAAATTCTTTTTGGTTGAATGATGACGACGTATATCAAACTAAGATATGTCAACGGTGACTTTCGCTATGAATTTGGATTTTTTTAACCACATTTAGAATTATCTGAAATTTTAATTTTTTATTTTTTCCTTAAACAGTTGATGCTTTTTAATTATTTAACAGTTTATCATTATATTTTCTTTTTCCATGCACAATGTGTGATAAATGCTGTTGAGCAGCAAAGAAAAGCTGAAAAAGGCGGCACGTTTTTACTCATCTCATTGTCTGATAACTACAGACCAGTCGAGAGTCGTCGGCGAAAGGGAAAACCGGAACTACGGGCCACTCATCTGCCGTAGGCCTACGCACTCCCTCACGTCATCCGCCAATCAATCCCCGTCGGACGGTGGTAGTCCCCTCAACGCCATCTTCCAGCATGAATCTCAGTTCTATTTATACACGGTTGAGTCGTCGGCGATTTCCATACCGTCAGAATCAGAACGGCAATAACTTCGCTGAGAAAAACGATCCTTGTGGTTTTGTGGAGAAATGGCTGCTGAAGCTCCCGTTATTCCTCTCCTTACTCCGTACAAGATGGGCAATTTCAATCTCTCCCATAGGTACTTTTGCTCCCCACTAATTCCTTTCATTTTTCTGCTGTAAGCTCATGGGGATCAAACGTTTGGAATTTTGTCCTACAACTTCGCAAGAAATAATATTCATCATATCCGTAATTCTATAATGAAATATGAGAAAATATCAGTTGCGTATATTGTTAATGTAGAGCACTGGCATAGCAAAATGTCTTGCGTTCCATTTAGCACGTGCGAAATCAATGGCCGACCAGAGTTGTTGTAACCGGGCCTCAGCGATCGATATATGGCTCAGGAGACGTGCCCCTGTGCCTGTGACTAGAGCAAGAGATGGAACAGATTAGGGGATTTCACGACTGTTCTCATCACGGATCTTCATCGCCGGTGAAGCAATCGTGCCGTTTAGTTAAGTTGGTAAATATCACTAATTGAATGGGATCTATAAACATAGAGTCTTGGTACTGTGATTGTGTGATAGAATGCAGAGTCCCTGTTAATGATAAAGGTTACGATAGATCTTCCTCAATAAATTTCGAAGAGTTTAGGATTAAATAATCACCTTTAGAAGGTAGATTTATCTCTTGTAAACAGTCATTTTGTTATCAATGAAATTCTTCTCTGTTTGTTAACTCCGTCAATGTAAAAGCAGAAACTTGTTATCGGCGAGCTTGACCGTGATCTTCTTGTTAGAGGAGCCACGATTAGTAACTGGGGCTGAAACAGGGAGCATCGACGAAGTAGATCCATTAGATCCGGATAGAGGAGACATTTTTGCAAGGTGATCGATCCGATTGGGAGATCTCCGTGCGATAATGTCTTAGTGATGTCCATGCAAAGGTGATCTAAGTAGACGTTAGTCGTCTGGCTCTAATGCCATGCCAGAGACTACAGTAAGAGAGAATATTGAGTTTTGGATCTTATTCAAAGTGAGAGATAGTACGATAGACACACACACACACAGCCTGAAGGCGTTAGTCTGAGGAGGTCAAAATAGTCATACAGTTGAACCATCTTTAACTGAACCATAACCAAACAGCACTTAATTACAGCTAAGCATAATTAATTGTTTAATATTCTAATACCCTGTCATTGGTCATATCTGATTATTTTATGTATCAGTTGAACATTCAGTGATTTTTTAATTGAAATTTCGTTGTCCTTTGCTATGCAGAGTTGTTTTGGCTCCACTGACTAGACAGAGATCTTACAATAATGTTCCTCAGCCCCATGCTATCTTATATTACTCTCAGCGAGCTTCCAAAGGGGTCCTTCTGATAGCTGAAGCTACCGGTATTTCTGACACTGCTCAAGGGTAATTTGTGCATTTCATATATGTTGATTTTGTCCCCGTTTGCTAGGAAGTTTCACGAAGTGTTCTCTCCTTTTCAATTTAAAGGTATCCTCAAACACCGGGTATTTGGACAAAAGAGCAAGTGGAAGCATGGAAACCCATTGTGGATGCTGTTCATGCAAAAGGTGGTATATTCTTTTGTCAGATTTGGCATGCTGGAAGGGTTTCAAATTCAGGTATTTTCTTGCTAAGTTTATCTTCTGCTCTGGGATAAGTTGCTAGAAAGTTTTCTGTATTTTCAATTGAATATACTAAAGAGAATTTTGGAATGTTCCTGTGTACTATGGCTGAGTCATGGGTGATATCCATAGGCATGAAATACATTTGACTCTTTAATCTAACTTCTGTTTGTTTTTTTTTTTTTTTTGCCCAGACTTGAACAAAGCTTGTTTAATTGAAACTCATACTGTGAAATTTATGTTTATATGCACTTCCATTCCGCTTTGATATTTATATTCTTTCTCTGTCTTCAATTTCCTAGGACTTGAATAAATCTGATGTATGTTCATCTTGTATGTTTTATGAACAGGTTACCAACCAAATGGGCAGGCCCCAATATCTTGTACAGACAAGGGAGTTGCTCCACAATATCAGTCTATTGGAGTTGATGTCCAACATTTTACACCACCAGGCTGAGGACAGATGAAATCCCTCAAGTCGTCAATGACTTCAGACTCGCTGCAAGGAATGCTATAGAAGCTGGTACCTCCACTTACTTTAATGTGACAAGTCTAACCCCTCCACCATAATCTGTATAAGCATTTGTAGAATGGAAAGTTACTTCAGATAATGTTTTTAAAACTGGATCTGTCATTGGGCCAATAAAAGTGCAGACTCATTTTTATTGTTTTGACCATAGCTGACTTAGTCATAATTAAAGTAATATATGTAATTATATATACAGATATAAAGAAGCCTAAATTATTTTTTAATGCTTAGTAGTTCTTGACCAATTTTTATCAATTTTGACTAGTTTGTGACTGGTTTTAATGGTTTCGCAGCAGCTTTAAACTAGATTGGTGTTGGAAGCATTTAAGATCGAATTAGGATCTAGTTTGCCAGTTCACCAATTAAACCCCTTTCTAACCCCTTTCCACCTTTTCACATCTACATCCAATATTTAATGTCAAATCTAATGATTAGTTAATACATATGCCAAATCTAAGTAGGAGTTAATACTGCCAGGTACATAGATAACATCTAAGTTAACAGTCAGTTAGATTTGACTTTAATATTTTGATGGATTTTCCACTTTAAAAATAGAATGACAATAACGTCTAGAGGAAACCAAATTGATTTTTTTAACTGATTTAGAATACTAAAAGTGCGTATAAGCCAAAGTAATATTAGAAGCACTGTGTTTCTTTTCTTTTCTTTCTTTCTTTCTTTTTTTTGAAGTGATATGACAGTTATGGTGGTATTGGTGCTAAGTTTCTTTCTATATGCCTGACAATGTGACTGGATGTGACAAGTTTACGAAGATAATGCTTGTCCTGTTGTAGGTTTTGATGGGGTTGAGATTCATGGTGCCCATGGTTACCTTCTTGACCAATTTATGAAGGATGAAGTTAATGATCGAACTGATGAATATGGCGCATCACTAGAGAACCGTTGTCGATTTCCCTTGGAAGTTGTTGAAGCTGTTTCAAATGAGATAGGACCAGAAAGAGTTGGAATGAGATTATCACCTTTTGCAAATTATTGTGAATCTGGAGACTCCAATCCTCAAGAACTCGGCCTATACATGGCAAATGCTCTGAACAAATATCGTATTCTGTATTGCCACATGATAGAGCCAAGGATGAAGACTCCTGGAGAAAAATTTGAGGTTCCTCATAGTCTTGTGCCGATGAGAAAGGCCTTCAAAGGCACGTTCATCGTTGCTGGAGGCTATGACCGCAAAGATGGCAACAATGCAGTGACTGAGAACCGGGCAGATCTTGTCGCTTATGGTCGCTGGTTCCTATCCAATCCAGATTTGCCCAAGAGATTTGAGCTTGATGCTCCTCTCAACAAGTACAATAGAGACACATTTTATCTTTCTGATCCAGTTGTGGGATATACTGACTACCCTTTTCTGGATGGAAGTTATTAAGTCTCTGATTGTTGACTGGCTCTTTTGATCTCTGCTCTTCTCTAGTGCCTTGTATTTGACATTCCAATTTCAGTGGTAACTGTTCTTATGTCAACAAAAATTATTGGGCAACTGTTATGTACTTGTGTGTGCCTTGCTATTTCTATGATTTATAACATCCAATGCAATAACAGTATTTGTAGAATGCTGATGAATGCTTCAAGGTCCCTTGGTTCGGCTTCCACTTTTAGCTGTTGATGATTGCCCATACTGATGTTTGTCACTTTGCCATACTGTTTTAATTTATGTTGTTAGAACTCAATAGCAATGTTCGATCTATATAGCCGATTCCACCTAATAGAATATGACTTATTGTTGTTGTCATTAGACATTTAGTCTTAATTTTAGCACATTTTATTTTGGAAAGTTTATTTAATTTTCTGTTTTAATGAACAATGAAATAGTCTGTTGAGCACAAAAATTTAACATTTTTCTTCATGGGTCATGAGTTTGAAGTTTAGCTTTCCCACACAAACATGTATCATGCATGGTACGAGTGTCACACTCTAAGAATTTTAGAGGTGACCGGCACGAAATATGAGAGATTTCACATTCCTTAAGCCTTCAATTTAAATATATTTATACTCCTTGCCAGTATGCTATATAATACACTGGTATAAAATGTGTATAAAATTTTTCTTTTTAGCAAGACTCATACATAAAGACATATCTGGCATTGTCAGAATACAACAAAAGCGCATGGACCTGCCCATAGACTACGTGGAGCACTAACCTTCTAAAATAGTATATAAACGTAAGTTTTTATATACACCAAGCAGTAGCTATAAAATAAGCTAACAACCTCTGAGACAACGAGGAGGCTCTCCACTGCTCATCCAGAGATATAAGGTCAAAAGAGCTATTTGAAGTCAAAACAGATTTCCGGTGAATAACGTCCCATTTATAAAATCTAATGAAATTGCAAAAATCAATCAAAGGGATTTAACTTCGATAAATAATCTCAATTTCTATAAGATATAATCAAATCATATTTAAAACTGTATTAAAGATCATTCCTCGAATAATTTCAAATACATGGCAAAATAACATGTTTTACAAAATCGATTTGAAAAGGTAATTCTCAAATCTCATAATTT
>QFDD01003961.1:0-20567 GCA_006871305.1 Vachellia collinsii
AAAGAGCCCGCTGAGGACCTTGCTGGTTCTAGTGATGGCAAATATATTGATCTAGCCAAGGAATCCGCCAATGAATCTGTTGGAGATGGGTTGAACTTGGCAAAGTGTAGCCCGGAAAAGGAGCATAATGTTTTGGCTAAGCATATTACTGTTGAATCTGTTGGAGATGAGTTAAACATGACCAGGAGGACCCCGGAAAAGAGTCAACATGTTGCTAGCAATGTTATCGCTCCTGCTTCCATAACTGAGGGAAAATGTGACACACACACAAATGAAACATCCACTACAGAGGTTAAAATAGGTGAGACATGCTCATTTATGAGGAGTGCTGCTTCGTTGAAAGAGTGGGCGAAAACCAAGGCTGCTCTGAGTGCATCGCTCAAAAGGAAACGTGGGGAGAAGAAGAAGGAGCATTAAACTCATGACTGCGGTTGGGTTATGATGAAGTGCGAATCTTGGGGTAACATTCTAAGTATTAGTTGTTAGGTTCTCCGATGAAAGTAGTGCATGTGGAACTTCAAATCAGTAACATTATTGACTCTTAACCATTTTGTACGTGTCATTTTTTAGCTGAAGAATCCTGTGACAAATATATAAAAACCAGAGTACCCCTCCTAATTTTTGTTTCTTTCGTGGGTTGACTCTTGGATATTTCTGTCTGTATCATATACTATTATTTTTCATTTTTAAAGAAGAGCAGAATATTATAAACTTTCATGTCTGTCGTTAGATGTTATTGCCATCAGTTAATTTAGGAAAGCTTATTGTCATAAATATGGTCCTAACGCTTTTTAAAAAAACATTATTTTATACTTGATATTGGTGTTACATTAATGTCATTGGGATTTTTAGGAGACTGAATTGATGGTAATAACCTGTGTTTTGATTAAGCTGGACGTCATCAGGAACAAGTTAACAAATATAATTTGAGAAGAAATATGATAGTGGGTCTATTTGAATTAGTGGTAGAAGTTTCTTTTCCAATATGATTTATAGTTGATGAGGTAATCATAAGAAATGAGTTTTATCTTCACTCGAATGAATGTGGTTTTCCAATATCAACGCAATCAGGGCAGCCATGTTTCATGTATCTAGTGTTATGTTTCAGGTACACTTCCAATTGGGAATTCTTGGGTTTTTTTTCCGTGGGAATACAGATCAAATAAGGATTCCAAGAGGACAGGGTATCATCCTGATGGAGGAATGCTGGCTTTCGTAATTGAAGTCTCAAAATTGAGGTTGGAAATTCATTGTTAAGAAATCATAGAAAAATAAATTTTTCATCGATAATGACATACAATATCTGAACAAGAGTCGCAGAAGAAAGTAATCTATAGGTGCTATCATTAGTGGAACATCAAGGTTGCTTGCTTCTTTAAATTCTTTAATAATCAATTTAAGTAATTTTCGTAATTTATATAAATTAATTATCTAACTTAGATTAAGATCTATGAACATGAGATTTTGAACATATGATCTCTTACACAAATCTCTGCATGCCCATGGTCCATGTGAAATGACGCTGATATTCACCCTCAGTTGAAATTTTCTAGGGAAAGTGAAAATTTCTTAACCCTGAACACTTGAATTCACTGTGAGCCCTAAAAGCGGACTGAACAACAAATGTAGAGATAAAATGTTAAAAGAAAATTGTTACTAAGACAAGAACAACTCAGAATGCCAATAGCAACCATTAAATTGCTAGCGATTTCATTGACAGTATTACTATAATCAAATTTGGTACGCATACAAGCCACTAGGGTGTAGTTTAGCGGCGAGGGGGTTACAAATAGTTTGCTACTTTTAAGCTCAAAACTTTGATCTCTCATGTGCCACAAGAAATTCAGTGTAAGTTCAATGACTCAAGCACCCTGCGAGCCTGGATCTGCAGAGCCGTTAGCCTCTGTTCAGGATCAAGCGTTGACCCAAACTGACTTGCTGCCCAAATCAAGGAAGCTGATTTCTCTCCAAGCAGGTTCCTTATATCTTCATGTACTGATGCCAAAGGAGCCCTATCCCTTCCATTGACATGTCCAATGAGAAGCAACAAAAACTCCCCACATTTCAACCTGCATTAAGTAGGAAGTGTGCATGGGTTTGAACTCTCGTTTACAAAAGAATTAACCCCAGCATTAATGAGGAGCCACAAAAGAAAAGATATAGTAAATATAGTCATTTTAAGTTGGAAAAAACATCACATCCATATATATATGTATATATAATGTGTTTTGGAATTTAAATCTGATAATTTCATCCAACGTTATAGAAACAATAAATTGGAAGGTAAGCTAATCCAGAGTAAAAGAACATATGAATTGCAACCTTCAAAGCAGGGAGCCCAAATATAAATAATTATAGATATTGTGACTGTTTGGCATGTTCATCATTCAAACAAGCGTGAATAGAAGTGAGACTGGTTGCACAAAGAACAGGCAGTACCTGAGATTTTCATCTGCTTGTTTGTCTCGTATGAGGTCCGCAACTTCTATGATACCATTACATTTCTCAAAATCCTAATAAATCATAAGCAAAAGAGATGCAACTTTTAAGAGGTATCCAGCAAACCTCAGACAAACTTTCAGCTAAATACCAAGATGAAAGGTTTTCCGACATTTATTGGCAGGTCTTGAAGTTAAGCCAATAACTCGTTATGTTAGCTTCTTCAAACAAAAATAGAACCGCAGAAAAATAAGATCATTTTTATTGAGTGGTTAGTATGCAAAAATTTTATATACAAAGATTTTGTTAAACCATGAACGATGAATCTAAGTGTAAATTAGATCTGGAAAATTGAAACAAGGGGATCTATAGTTCCTATATATTTGAGCCGATATCTTGTATCTGAAATCCATGATATATAGGAATTTAAGACTTTTGCTCACGGAATTCCTTATTGGTGAATCCCTGGCAAAGGCTAGTATTAATGTGTTTTGACCTATGAACAATTAGTCCACACATCAGGGAAGATTTCTACCGTTTGATTGGGCGGTGAATCCACCATTATAGAGATTAGAGCGTCCAAACATGCGCCTTGCTCAAGTACTCCCCGAGTGGATAATATATTCATCAAAACCTGCAAAAATATAAGAAATTTGATTCCCTCTGTCTATGCATTTAGTCACAGTGCAAAGTCTTAAACTGAATGAATATGACTTACATGGGCCTGCTGTATGGGATAGAATTATTTACATGCTTCTCTTTGGGTTTTATTCTCAATAACTCAAAGGACACTCCTTGTTCAAAACAATTGGAGGGTTTTACTATATTATTCTTAATATTTTGATTTTACATCATTTGTGCATGTATGCTTCGTTATTTATTCTCCCTAAGAACGTAATGAAGGAACAAACAACGATAGAATGCAAAGCTTTGGGGATGATGTGACCAGATCTAAACTATCAGTAAAAGGCATAAAGCGATTGTCTAACTCTAAGGGGGTAATGGTTGGCATTTTTAAGAGAGCTTCCATCCAACGTAGTCTTGAGGAGAACAATCCGTCCACTAAGCTTCTTTGTGCTTAGAATCAAATATTCTTCAAAATTTGTGAATATTTGAAGCAAAAATGCCCCAATTAATCTTTAACAACAGTTCTATGAACAGAAACTTACATAGAAGGTGAAATGTTAGATAAAGCAACTGTACGGATGTATGACATAATCTTGCATCTCTGTTTGTTGCTCCACATTTGAGCATATTGTGTATTACATCTGATCTTTAATATAAGACTTAATTAACTAATTTTAAAAGATTAAAGAAGCTAAATAACTTACTTAATTATAACATATATTATATGATCTTTTCAAAATACTTACATAACTATTAGATTAAATAGCAGTTTATAAATCAGACAAATTCGTTTAGAAAGTTATGATAAATATAAAGTAATTTATTTAGTTTTATTAATCTCCTCAAAATAGTTAATTGGGTTTTATATTAAAGAACGTAGGTAGTATTTTGCTAATTTCTGTTTTTGTGGAATAATTTCAGTAACTTCCGCATTGCGGTTACAAACTTAATTCATAATAACAAGTCTTCAGTCTCATCAAAACATCAAGTATCATATCAAGCCTCCTTATCATGGATGAGTAAAAGTAATGGAAAATAAGAAAACATGCTTCCAGTTCCATATCTTTTCTTTGACATCAGAAATGTTAAAAGCTACTGCATAGAAAAATGCATTCATACCGGAATTGCCTTGTGTTGATGGGCAAGAGAGGTACTCCGGGGGTGAAGCAAACAACAACCTTCCAATACTCGAAGCGCCAATGCAACTTCAGCATCAGTTGATGGACTTGTTATCTTCATTGGTTCCACACCAAATATATGATTCAAATTCGCCACCCTATCATCATTGTAGTCATCTCCTGTCTCTTGTAGAGAATGTTGAAAGATCACTGGAACCACTGTATAGACACAAACAGCTGAAATTGAAAACCAAACTGACTAAAACCAGCAATCTCCCAATCAACACAAGTCACATACCTTGAAGTTCGGGAATAGATTGGGTTTGATTAAAGAGGTCAATAGTTTCATCAGATTCAGCCACATTACGGAGGAACTTGAGAATAGAATGGAGTCCACGGACCCGAAGGAATGAGAACTCAGCACAAGCATCTCTGAGACCTGTTCTAAGAGCGAGAGTTACTTCCCTGTATACTCTCTGTTGGTTAAGAGAGTTTACCAGCTCCCCCACTGCCGAAGAGGCCAGTGTATCTCCATCTGAGTCTGTTGCTTCTCCTTTCCCTTCTTGAAATTTTTCACTCCACAGTGGCTTCTTCAAATACATCTCTATTATTTCCCTCAATTTCGCCCAATTTTTCCGCTTTATCTGTCCACTAGCAGCAAGGAGACTGCAACAATTTCTTCAAGCTAGTAACAAACAAAAACCCCAGTTATCTTCGTATTCTAATATATTCAAATTGTTCCAACTTTTCATCATTAAAAAAAAATCAAATTGTTACAACTGATTAATTGAGAGACACAGTAAATACAATCATAAATTGTCGAAACCGATGGGCACAAAAAGGGTTTATCTTACGATACATAGTATTCTCTTGGAAGTTTAACACAAGCATGGGCCATCAATTGCAGTTCCCAGATACACCCATTGGAGATTGTTAAGAATTAAGAATTCTGAAAATCGCAAAAGATTCCACAGCTTATGAAAGAAACAACGGAGAATGAGAGGGATCGAAGAAGATATGAAGAAGGATCCTGATTCACCTGTAGATGGGCAAAGGACAGTGGGCCGTCTTCGTCGCGTTACGTAGTTTTGCAACCTCTCGGTGCTTGCATCATTTACCTTTCATGACGGGACGGGAGAAGAGAATTAATATCATAAAAGTTCTATGGATAATTTAAACTAATTTAAGTTATTTACATTAACAATCTTTTAAAATTTTTTTAATATTAATTCTTTTGTATGAGACTTTATAGTAATTCTCCCTTTATAATTGTAAGGGTAGTTGTCTCTAAATATATATAATTTATGTGGCAAAAAGAATTTAACTTGAACTACTTAATAAATAAACTTTTTTTTTTACCTGAATACTTAATAAATAAACTTTTAACCATATTAATTTGCTTTTTCTTAAGATATATTTTTTTGGCAGAATACTAAGATATATTTCTGTTATATATATTCATATTCTCATCCATTATTACCAAGTAAATGAATTTTAAGTAAATCAAATTTCGTTCAAGGCTATACCTATGATATGATTATGAAGTAAGTAGATTCATAACCTATTTTTGACCATCTATGGATGAACCCATTCTTAAACCAGTCTCTAATTAAATTATATTTTAATTTATCTCACATTTTAAAATTCACTTAATCTAATCCCTCTTCATAAATCCACCACACAGAGAAGGGAAAGAAAATAAATTAAATTTCCCAAAAAAGAGGAATACAATAAGAAGAAAAATTGTTGCATATGAAATTCATATCCTCTTTTTATATGGCAGTATGTCCTTTCTTTTTCTAGAATGCTACAAGTACACTTTTGTTCATACAAAAGATAGAGATTGGGTAAAAACTTGGCCTACATGCCGCAGATGGTAGCACAAAACAAAGAGGGGGATAATAGATACTCCTCGGATTCTACATATAAAATATAGTTTATAATACATTTTGCAAATCTTACATTTAAAACCGGAGTATCAATTTACATTACAAACTAAGTCTTAATTTTAAGGCTGGGAATATTAACGTATGTTATGCTACATTTATAATGTTCTATCATTAGCTGTTTATTACTTTTCATGTATGAATACAAGAGTCACTTCCACTAAATGAATGTTGTAAGTAGTTTTGGCAGGAAAATCTGTCAATAGTGATGCCAAAGAATAAATTATGCAACACTCAACTTTTTCTTTCTCCCTCTCATATATTTTCTTTTCTCGATTTTTTTTCAATCTTTCAATAAATGAATGTTGTATGTCTATTTAATGAATGCACAAGATCCAAATCCAATACCACTATGATACTGCTAGGCCCTATTTGGAAGGAGGCACGGGCGGGTTGGGATTGGGATTGCAAAAGGCCAATATCATCCCTATGCGGTGACGCCGCCACCAACAGCCTACGTCCTTCCTCTGCCATCTCTGTCTTCAGTGGATAAACGATGGCAAGGTCGACAACATCCTGATCTGGTGAGCTCGACGCTCTCCCTCCTTGTGCCTACAGTATCCTAACCATTTTAGTTGTGACGTTCTTGAACTTGGCAACAAACTTGTCATCCTCAGCATTTCCAATTTTCCTTCTGGAAGTCAATACCTGAAAAGGGCAACCAGTTTAGCAAAGTTAATGCTGTAATTTAAATCCTTTCAACTTTGCTATTTGGCAGCGAACTGATAGTAAGTTTTGGGGTGAAAATAACATTTCTGAAGGTCAAATCAACTTAAGTTCTCACTTCACCACCAACTTGGGATAGGGATACATCAGCAATCCATACATCCGTGTGTGGTTCCAAGAATGAAATGAAACGGAATAGAGAGTGGAATTTAAAAAAAAAAACAAAAACAAAAAGATATTTTACATGAGAAATGTCTTCTATGTCCCCCCAAATAACACACACACACAAACACACATTCATATAAAGTCTACCTATGTTTCATAGCCAATCTCAAGCCAGAATAGAGGAGGGTTGTGTTAAGTTATTGATAGCTAACGTAAAACTATTTGTATTTATATGGTTATTGTCAAGCAATGATAACAAGAACATGATAAAGATTGCATACCTTGAATTTTGTGCAATTGAATCCAACTTCATTTTCATCAAGGGGTAGAAACGGGGCTTCTTCTGAACAAAGGCAATGCCAATCATGTCATGTTTCTCCCAATTCTACAACCCAATCATAGGGATTTTCGCACTCTATAAATTACTTCACCGAGAGCAAGGATATCTGCCCACTTTATGGGGTAGCTCCAATCATTCTTGCCTAAAAGAGGCAGGCTCAGGTTGATATTTCTTTTCACTAGCTAGTAGCTACCATTAAGCCATGGGTCTAAGATGCTCAGTCCTTTCATTGTGCCCCACCTTATGAAAAGAATCGCAGCATGACTTCCAACCCATCTGCTTCTAATGATTGATCTGAGTACTGTGTGTGTGCCACTGAGGCTAATGAGTCAACAACTAGTCGGGGTTTGGAGCCCCACAAGCAAGTCACTTTCTGCTTCACCTCTGCAATCTAAGCTTCTTGTAGCAGGCTGCATCACTGCTACAAATAAATGGATGTGTTTCAAACATACTAATTACAGTCCTAAATATAAAACCTCATTTTTAATGCAATCTCCTTGCCTCAACACATGACTTGATCACAAGGAGGATTCTTGTAAAAGGTTTCATTAACTCCTAAGTCATATCGAGTAAACATTGCTTTTTTGCAAGAATTCTTAATTCATAAGTTGCAGGGAGGGGTTTATGTCACCAGTGTTCTCTAAAGGCAAACATGTCTCCTTGACAACCTCCCAGATCTCCTTGTCTGACTTGTAAAAGAGAAAGCTGCCACCAAATTCCTTCATTGTTGATGTGATCATATTGTACGAACTCCCAAATTTTGCATTAGGATCACAGGGACTTGGTGATGCAGTACCACTAGACACAAAATCATACTTCCCTTTGTAGCAGAAACACATAAGAGCTCTAGGATCACTGAAAGTGATTGTTAAAGTTGATGCCCGATCATCGTGAGTTCGTGACTGGAAAGCATTCATGAACAGTTTGAATGAATGATACAGTGTCGTCAGAAGGCGGCCGTCCTTCCTCTGTTCAGAATTAAACACCATCATTGAGCCAAAGGTGATCATTGGAATGTATCAAATCCTCTGCGCTGTGATACCTCACACCAAGAAGGCAGCTAGGGTTTGTTCATGCTTTTAATCATTTATTCTTCACAAACTTGTGTGACTACAAATAGCAGGCTGGTGCCTGGTGGCAGCAGAACAGCCAATTCCAAATGCCACGAAATCTGGTACATGATTTGAAATTAGAAAACATCCTATATTCCTATTCATGGTGAAATACAAGGGAAACGATAACAAAAACAAGATTGACCCTCTGAGCTGAATAAGGAAACAAACTAACAGTAATAAAAGAGAAAAAACGTGCTAAAAAGTAATTGATATCCGATCTATATGTTAGACAATAGACATGTATAAAAAAAATCTTCAATATCTCCCTCTCTCTGTTCATTTTTTTTTTAATCTTCACTCCCTTTTTTCCTAGCAAAACACCCGTTCAACGCAAGCCAAGAACCCTAAAAATTCAAGGAAATTCCAACTTACCAAAAAAGGTGGAAATAGAATAAAAAAATGTACAAGGAGTCAAGGACCATTGAATCTAATTGAGAATGAACATGGCACGCAGTTTCAGATGCCCAACCAGAAATGAGTCCTTGAAATCAGAAAAAAGAACAGAAGCTGAAGCACCAAAATAAAGGACAATATATTCACATTTGCAAATGAATCTATCTGCACTATTTAAAAAAGAAAAAAGAAAAACCTTGCCAATGCATCTGCAATCTCTTATTATTTTGTTCTTCCTTTTCTTTCCAGTCAAAGTGCCCATCACAGATGAGCAGTCAGTCTTGCAAACTTAGATAGCTCTCTCCAAGCCTTTTCAAAGCAGAAAGTTCATTGCCTATGCAATTGGTGATACAAAGGGACCTAATTGCACGTTTTCACATCACAAGCAGTGATAATCTCACTGCCATGAACAACAAAAGGTAAACAAATACAATAATACGAGAGGTTATGCTTGTTATAAGTAACTATGGCAGCATAGAAGCCAGGCAGCAACTTTATAACAAGTTAATAATAATTCAAATTCGGAATTTTTTTTTCTCCCGGGGGGGGGGGGGGGGGGGGGTTGTTGTTACGAACAAATGTGGCTTGCAACAGCCTAAATCAATTTTATGTTAGGTAATTATTTGATGATGCTAGAGTCCAAGTATTCCGTGTCTTTGGATCATTATTTACCACCCATGACATGTTTCTCATAACTTTATATGTGTAAAGATATAGTAATTAATGTAATTTGTATAGAATCATATATTATTCTTAGAGGATCAGATATGATTCTTAGGAGATACAGGCATTTAATTACAGGGCTCCTACCTTGTGTATATATATCTTCCTTTGATCATGAATAATACAAAAAATCAATTCCAAAACTCTATATGGTACCAAAGCTATTTTCCCTCCCTACCCTGTAAGTCCGTCTCACTCTGTCTCATAAGTTCCCTCGTGGTGCCCTCCCTCCATTACATGCACCACACAATGAGATTCGGACTGCTCCGATCGGTTTTTCCTTGAAGTCTCGTCGCTGTCCGGTGAGCTCGTGAGCTTCACGAGCAGTCTGTATTTTCGCCGGTTTTTCACGTGCCGGCACGTGATGCCACTCTCCGGCGAGTTTTCAACGATGCTCCTCTTTTCCGGCTTCGTCTCCTCCTTTCCGTCTTTGTCCTGGTGGTTTCGGGCCCTGGTTTGGTGTTTTATCTCTAGGCTCCTTTTGACACTATCCAGTTGTTCTCTTTGGCTAGCTCCTGGTGTAGCTGCAATCCTTCCATTTATTTTTAGTAATTTCTGATTGTTGCTTGGTCCCTGGTGAGACCTTTCTCTACAATTTATTCTGCTTATAGCTCCTAATATTTATCTCCTAAGCAATCCATGCAAATACAAGATCATAATTTATGAACACTCTAAGATGTTAGTTTATAAAGCATTACTATACTACTACTACTATTATTATACTTTTCACATATAGGATTTGATATTTTAGGAATCATGAATCAATATTCTTCACCCCGCAATGACGGTCACGAAACTTTTGAAACAAATTTATGACGCATTGGTGCATTTTCTATCAACAGAAGATAAATATTGACTAAATACTATAAGTGTATTTTTGTGCCAAAAATTCCAGCAATTATAAACTAATTTTGTGATTTGGACACCAGCATATGATAATGAAATAACAATTGAGACACCTTTAATGATTGCTGCGAAGAATGGTCTGATAGAAATGGTGGAGAAAATTCTGGATTAAAGATTTGAATGATGTGGGAAGAACATCAATTGTGCCACTTTCCATGTCCCTCATTGCCACCGTCTCCTTCTTGGCTGTACTTGCTTTCCCTTCTTAATCTCTTCACTATTGGACATACGTTCCTTTCATGCTTCACATTGCTATTTTAAGCATGTTGACCTCAATGCTTTGCTTGTGGATCTCTCTCATGCTCCATGACCAATCTTTAATACCTTATATAATTCTTGCCTTGCGAATCGCCTTCCTTACCATTGTCTCACTACCCATATTTATTGGTCCTACGTTTGATGTCTATGTTTACCTTGTTCATGTTTACCAAGGTTCCAACCCCTATCCGCAACACCATGAGTGTCATCAATTATATAAGGACCAAGAATTTGAACTCCGGAAATTGTGTTGAACAAGTTTCAGCGCTCATCACAATTATGATCGACCACCAAGAGCTCATCATCACTGTAGATCGTTCAGAATTGAAATTTATTTGAACTTTGCAGATCTTAATTCCGTGATGAGCATTGAAACTGGTTTCCAGTGCGCGTATGTCTTACCATTCAAGCACCACAATCCATCATTAATTTCATTGAAAAACCTACTGTGTTTGATTTGATACTTTTATTTGCAGTAATATGTGTGTAACAAGTATATAAGCTGTTACAAATGTCATAATATTATGTTTGGAGCTTTTGTGATAATTATTCCTTGGACTTCGCTTATATAACTTCTTTAATTTTTTGGGGTACGTACTTATGACGATTCCAATCCGACTTGTGGTCCAATCATTAATATGAAGTCATGAGTTTGAATCACCGATGCACATGGCTTGACGAAATTGAGTGATTTAATTAAACTGTTGGGTTAATTATCATTTGCAATTACTGAGAATATTACTCAATTATTGGGACGATTAAGGATTATCTTGAAAAAGTTGAGATACTTCATGATTAAGGATAATTGATTTAGATCTTGAATTAATTCAAGATAGGCAATTGTATCCGCTCAGCTCAGTGAAATAAGGCAGGGTATGTAACCCCGATCAAGTTCCGACAATTTTGGGGATGTTATCAAATAGTTGATAATATGCCTATCACTCTGCCGACCGAACGTAGCATATACATTCGAGTATAGTGAGTCAATTTATGCTATCAATTTATTATTTTACAATTTATAATAATAATAACAACAAAAATAATAGTTGTCCCATAATAATAATAATAATAATAACAATAATAATATTATTAGTAATAATAATAGTAATTGTTATGAATCTATTGGTAACTTAGACTATCTTGAATCTTTAATTAATTATTATTTGATTGTTAGAGTACCCTTAAGCCCATTGGGCTTTGGTACACTAGTCATAAATGACTTTTTTTATATTTCATTGTTGGGTTTTTATTGTAATATTTTAGTCCATTTTATCTCATAATACATTCTTATGTTTGTCATTTTCTCCAAACTAATTCATTAAACTCATAAACTAACATATAATCTAATATTATATAGGGATATTTTGGAGAGATCATTTAAATTAAATATTTCATTTTATTTTTTTTAATCTATTCAAATTTGTTAAAATGTATATTATTATAAGTAGTAAAGGCAGTGTGTAAGATATTTTTAAGAATTCTATTTAGTCTTGGTACATGACAAGTTGTAAAATTAAGTATAGAGCGTGTGCATAAAATATTTCCAAAAATGACATAATAGTAATTTGTTTATTTTTCTGATGGCATGTTTCACTTCAAATTTAAAAGCAGAAGCGAATAGTTTTAATTAAGGATAATCAATATTAAACGTTCCAAATGACGGCATCCATGCATTTGATAGAAAATCCCCACTATTTATGAATGCCATCCTTTTAAATTGCCCATTATACTTCTATCAATGCAGTTTCCTTCAAACCACTATTTATTGTCCAAGCCAACTACATATTTGCTGCCGTAAATTACAGCCACGTAAATATCCTAACAGAAACAGTTGTAGAGGTTAGAGAGATACAGCTAGTCCCAGCCGGTCATTCATTAATGCCTAGTGGGCCTAACCATTTTGTTATATATTGTAACAATTTAAAAGTTCATTAAAGGTAATAAATAAATAAATATATATATTATCCATCCGATCAACTGAATTATACGATAGGGCTAAGTGATATCTATGAAGACAATGTAGTGTGAGAACCCAAAATGCATCAATGATGAAATTATAGAAGTGAGGTTGAAAAATATAATAATTAGAAAACTCAAAATACAGTATGACGGGGCAAGAGTATGCTATTGCTTACACATATTGTTGCAAACAAGAAAGGGAAAAAAACATGAAATCACATATATACAATAGCTTTTAAAATAAAAGTGATGAAGGCTGGTGTTGTTTGGATAATACAAGGCTAGCACTTAATGTTGGCGGTTCAAATCTATACCATTTTCCTTGTTCTCAGTCCTTCGGTATTCAACGGGACGACTGGCCCTGCGTCTAGGGGTAGGAATCCGTGAAATGCTAGACAATGGAGGACCAAGGAATGCGCGGAGCTGTCTGGCAAACAAAAGTATAATCATCGACGACAATAAAATATAAATAGGAAGATCCTTGTGCAATTTTCGACTGTGGTCATCGAGCATGAAGAAAATAGCATAACAGAAAGAGGACCACAAACAAACAATGGAGCCAAACATGAAGGACACACCAAAGTAAAGTTTAAAAGGAACATTTCTCCAAGTGTGAACAGATTGGGATGGAGAAGCAACAATAGACAAAAAGAGGATGGTGGAAATGAGAGAAAAGAAGGGAGCAAAAAGTGCCCCAGCTCTAAAATTTTTGAATGCTTCCTTGTTTCTAAGGATTGCGTAGCCATTGTCATCTTCGTAACCGCCTGGCACATTGGTACATGCAGCGAAGGCTGCTGACACAACAAGGGTCGAAACCACAGAACATGCTTGTGATGTTTTAGCTATCCACTCTCCCTCACTTTTCATAAGTTCCTTGTGACTCTCTTTGAAGATGTCTTCCGGGGTCTTCATTTTACTATTGTATCTCTCCAACAAATCATGGGGTATCGAATTCTTCACAAACTGCATCCCCATGTGTATTTTAACATGAAATAAATCTTTAAAATGTGATACGCTTTCATTAATAAGAATTTAAGGAAGATGAGTAGTTTGATTTTCTTGTTGACCTCTTAAGTCTAAGAAAAATTAGTAGCAATTAAATAGATAGGCACGCACCTCAAACCACTAGGTTTCCTTCGACATGAGGAGTGCTTCCCAAGGATTGAGCCAATCAGGCTTTACGCCAAGCCTTGCTGCCAAGTGCAATGCATTGTTTCCATCTTTATCTACTTGCCCAAACAGACTTTCACTTGGCCATTTCTGTTTGCATAAAAACATGAATACCTCTGATTGCCTATATTCTACAGCTAGTAGAAGTATGTTCTTTCCATCAACATCCAATTCTTTAATTTTCAACGGAAATAATTCCAGAATTTTCTCCACCATTTCTACCGCACCATTCTTCGCAGCAATCATTAGTGGGGTCTCTATTATTCTGTGTTGGCCATGTCTTCTTGCTTCAGCAACACTTCTACAAAAGCTATCCTATTGTTTATGTCGTATTGTCACTGCTTTTGTTTAGGAACAGTTCCCTTTATACTTTGATCTTATCACTGCCAACGTCACTAGGGTTCCTTCCCCTGGCCCCAAGGCCACCCCAGCCATTGCGCACCGAACCACCACCAAGAAAAAGGCAAATAAAGTTCCTAATTAACCAATCTTCCTTACAAGAGCATCGTTCATGACTCAAGAAGGCACAAAAAATCTTGAGTCCTATATATATATAAATATCATCGGCATTTTCCTTCGCTCAAATATAGAAGTTTCTTTATACAGTCAATAATGTAACTAACGCCAGCAACAGGGAATATATTTTACTAGGAAGTGTCGGTCATATGGATTACATCGTGTTATTGTGCTCTATGAACAATTAAAATTGTAAACCACAAAGCACTGAATTGATTCAATTGATAAATGATTGTACTAGTTTAATCAGATACACTAATTATTTTAAACATTGGGAAGGCAATAGTGTTAATTATATGGTGGTAGAGCTTTGCCAATTTTAAATAAAAGGAGATCTCTATAATTTAGATAAACTCTAGTAACGCAATATGATATTTCTCTTAGAGATTTTTTTTTTTTCCTTAAATAAAGTGGGATTCCAACTCAATTCATCTATCTTGTAATCTAGCGAAGCTATGGGGCCTTTTTTACACGATAAATTCACATAAAAATACATGAGTGAGCTATGTCGCACTAAGGATATAGATGAGCCTCAGTCATTTGCTAGCTGTTGATCATAAACGTCTTTCTGGGGATATTGAGCTGTCTCTATTGAGTATTGACCCCAAAAGCAAGTCTTTCTCTTTTGCTCATGCTTCTCACGTGTTTTGCTGACGGGTTGTTAAAATCGAAATTGCCTTTGATTTTCATCAACAAAGGTAGGACTCTTCTTCAAAGTTGTCGCTGAAATTTTGGCTACCGACAGCGATGCTATTAAAAGTTTGATTTTTAATGGTGACTTTTTTAAAGTTTTCTACGAATTTACTATTTTTATATAACTTTTAATACTTCTCCTTTTTAAAATTAATATTAAGAAATAATAAGTGCTTTTCTATACTAATATGAATTAAATTGCTCAAAAATAAAAATTATGTAATATATCATTTGGAAGCTTGAAAGCAATGAATTATTGTTCCTTCTTTATTTGATCAAAAACTCTATTTTTATTCCCTCTAAAGTTTCACCGACATATTATTTACCGCAAATATAAGAAACATAGCCTGATAAATTATAACATCCAAAGTCCAAATTATGATTATTTAAAGGATAAATAAGAAATCTAGAAGAATAAAAACATTATAAAATTTGATATTTGAAATATAGCCTAATAGAAAACTATATTTATAGTAAACTCATTTTAGCTCTAAAGTTAAAATTTATTTCACTATATAATATAGACGTGTATGAAATGGGAAGAATCAAGAATGTGTTTGGATAGACGGATTTAAATTTTAGATTTGAATAAAATCTCTCATTAAAAATTAATGTATTTTTTTTTAGTTTGAATAGAGTAAAAATGAGTTTGGACATCTTCATTGCTACAAGATACAAATAACACATTTAACCAGATAAAAAAGTTGGTGTTAAATGTACTAAATGTGTAGACAAATGTATTTTATTTTCCAAAAATACACTTTTTTATGGGGAGGGAGTAAATGAACGGGAGAAATGGGAATGGGTAGGAAAAGACGAGGTTCTTGACAGATAATTAATGCAGTCATATATAACATGTAATTACTATGGTCGAAAATGAAAAAAAATGGTTAAAATTTCAGACATCATTTAAATATGTCTCGTGAATAAAGACTAAGTCATTTTCACTGAACAAAAATAAATAAGACTAAATCACCCAAAAAAAAAAGTGTATCTTATATACACACACAAGACCGGAGGATGAATCATATTAATTACAAAATTATAATTTTATATCTTGATGTTCACCATCAAATTTAATTGTTTTTATTATCATATTGGAATGACAAAAAAGCATTTGGAAAAATCCCAATTAAATACATTTAAAATTTCTAAATTCCAAACCCAAAAGTAAGATATCACAAATTCTAGATTCCTAATTAATAAGAGAGACACCTTCCTCTGTTGGCGAGAGAGAGAGAGAGAGACCTTCCTCGTAACATCCCCCAAGAGAGGCGTGGCCAAAAGCAGAGCGCTCGAGGCTTATTGATCCAGTCATCATGAATGTCTTATATATCTTACAACTTATCTTATTCATTTCATCATTCCCATCAAACCCATCTTTTGACTTTCTTCCCCACCTTTCCTTTCGGAAAGCAAATTACACATTGACTACCTAATCTTTGTCTTAATTCCATCCACAATGTTTCATTTCATACATATTCTTCTTTTTTTTGCCAAATCATACATATTCATATTCATACTAGTGTCTCCTCCATTCTTTTGCAGAAACCCACTTCTAAGTCCTAACCCTCTTCCACTTTCATTTCTCGTTTTCTGTGCTTTTTACCTCCCACACACAAATTATAGATTTCTCTGCATTTAAACGAACAATCCCTCCGTGTGTGAGGGGGGGATGTCAATGTCAATGTCGAAGCCTAACTTTCCCCTTTTTAATATTTTCCCCTGTAGTTTTTATCCATATGTTACTCAAAAGTGGTACGAAAGGAAGCGAAACTTGACGCACGAGCCTAGGCCCCTCCCTTGTCTCATTCGGAAGAGGCGCTAAACAGATTTTCAATCCCATTACCTTTAAGTTCAGGGCAAAGGTCTAAATTCATTCCGGAAGTTTTCATTTAGGAGTGTTGGGTATTCGAAAGTTTTTTTTGACTCAATTTTAACCGGAAGTTTATAAAACGTATCAGTTTTGCTATGACCGTTAGTCAACGTTAACTTTGACCGTTAACTGACACGTAGCGCTCTAATAAGCACCCTATCGCCACGTGGCATTAAATATAGAACGTCATATGTCAGTTAACGGTCAAAGTTAACGTTGGCTAACGGTTAGGGTAAAACTGATATGTTTTGCAAACTTCAAAGGTAAACTTAAGTCAAAAAAAACTTCCAGATATCTAACGCTCCTAGGTGGAAACTTCCGGGGTGAATTTGACCATTTACCTTTAGGTTTATTGAGCTATATTTATTGACCCAAAAGCAAGTATTTCTCTTTAAACCGGGAGTGCCATGTAATCTGCGGTCTTACTATTATAAATACAACAACTGCCCTATGGGTCCCACCACTTTACTCTCTCCCATATTCCCATGCATCCCGCCCCCCCCCCTCCCCCCCTCCCCAAATTCTCTATCTCCTCTCAACTTTTTACATGCACCCCTTTCCAATTATATCCCTCCTCGTCTTTATATTCATAACTCAATTTTTTTAGTCTATAAAAAAACAAAACTTTTATTAATATTAAAAATGAGAATTTTTAATATTTTAATACATTATTTCATATAATTTATTTCAAAAAATTTAGGATCAAAGGGTAAAAATAACCCGGAAGTTGTTTCGAAAGAGCGTTAATCACACGGAAATCGTCAAGGGGGTATTTTGAACTGGAAGTTTTAAAAATCCTAATGTTGACCGTCAGCTCTTTAACGGAAAGGTTAGTCAACTTTAACGGATTTTTTAACGGCAGGGTTCAAAATGCCTCATTTTAAAACTTCCGGGACCAAAATGCCCCTTAGATGCTTCTTTGTGATGAATGCTCCTCCGAAAAAACTTCCGGATCATTTTTACCCCTTAACCCAAAAAGTTATAATAGATACATTAAATTTTGGGAAAATCCTAGAACAAAAGCCTTGAAACTTAGTAAACAAAATGTGCTATATCATATAGCTTAATTTTATAAATAAATTTTTATATTGCTAGGCATTAGTTATGGTGTGCAGACAACACTTAACAGCATACAAATTTGGAAAAAAAAGTTAAAAAGTGCTACACACAAGTTGTGGTGTACAACTGACGCCTAGCAAAAAAAATTCTCTTATATAATTAATAAAATTTTATTATTCATATAATAAAATTTTGTTCCTTTCACAATTTCAAGATTCTTTTTTTGGAATTTTTTCACAATTTAATGTATCTATTATAAATTTTTTAAAATAAATTATGCGAAGTTATGTATTTTAAAATATTAAAAAATCTCATTTTTAATATTCATAAAAACTTTGTTTTTTCACGCTGAGGGAAAAATTGAGAAGATGAACGTAAAGATAAGAAGGGATATAATTGGAAAGTGGTGTTGCGAAAAGTCAAGGGGAGAGAGAGAATTTGGGAGGGAGGCGGGGGGATGAAGGGGAATATGGGAGAGAGAAGATTGGTGGGACCCATGGGACAGTTGTTGTTCACACAGGAATTTCTCTTTTCCCCTGTAGTTTTTACCCATATGTTACTCATAAGTGGTACGAAAGGAAGCGAAACTTGACGCACGAGCCTAGGCCCCTCCCTTGTCTCATTCGGAAGAGGCGCTAAAAAAAAAAGGAAGAGGCGCTAAACAGATTTTCAATCCCATTACTTTTAGGTTTATTGAGCTATATTAATTGACCCAAAAGCAAGTCTTTCTCTTTAATTTTATTCTGCTTCTTAAGCGGGGATGTACAAGAAAGGTTAAGGAACATACATATGGTTTACTTGTTTTCTATATAATGCCTCTTTGTTTCGCTCACTTTTCCACCTCGCTCATGTCTTTCTAATCATCTCTGTTCTTTAAGATTTTATTTGGGTGAAGTTACAATCTGTTCTGCCATTTTTTTTAGTAAGGCTCTGGTTCTTTGAGACCATTATAACAACTTCTTCTTCTTGGTTGTTATTGGTTGCATTTTTCTCATGGATCTTCTCCTTCTTCTTCAAGTTTTGGGTGTCATGGTTATATTTTCATTATTCTTGGGGTTTTTATTTTATGTGGTCTTTCATAACTGTAGCCTACTGTTCTCATTTATATGTCATTTAAATTTAATTTGGGAAGGGTTTGAATTTGGTATCAAGGTTTTAAAAATATATTAAATTGCCAAGCATATGACCAGAAGGAAAATATACACGAATTTTACGTTTTTATTGTTGTTTTAGCTGGCGTTTGTATTAATTTATTTAAGGGTAAAGGTCCAATTTTACCCTGGAAGTTTCTACTTGGGAGCTGTGAGTATCCGGAAGTTTTTTTTGGCTCAATATTGCCCCGGAAGTACCAAAAAAGAAGCAATATCACCCTTTTCTAACGTCCACTCATATTGACCGTTAAAATGCTGCTTTTTGACCGAAATTGATTATGTGGAACCCACATGGCCTTTTCACCCTTGCCAACTCATCAACATACTTCATATCCTCCCCCCCAACCCCACGCAGGCGAGATTTCTCCTAGAATCAAGAATTGGAAGCACTTCCTGCACCCATATCCACCCTTGTCCAACTCTCTTCCTCTCCTCTTCAGGCAAGGTTCTCCAAACATGACACTCTCCCCCTCTCCCTCTCCCTCCAAAATACTTATTTGTATTAGCTATCCTCTTCTCCGCACGCTTCTTTGTCTCACCATCATCACCTTTGGCAACTTTTATGTTCCCTCAAAATCTGGCAAGCACTCCTTCGTATGCTCTACTTATCTTCTTCCATGAGCAAAGAATTTGAAATCAAAGCATTCACAATTAATACCCAACCAACAAACCCACAAATTCACATAGAATAATTAATTCAATCCTTTTCTTTTTGCCCAGAAAATATAATTCCAGTAACAAAGAAAAACAAATACTACACAAACTGGTCCACAAACATAAAATCAATTCTCCTAAATCACATAAAACAAAAAATAGCAGAAACTAAATAACCAACCACCCAAAAAACTTCAACCGAGATCCACAACCAATACTCCTAAATTCAATTCTTTTTTTAAAATAACAAATAATCACATTCCATGCAGCGAAATGATCGGACCAAGCATAAAAAATGATACTGACCACAAGGGGTGGTAAGAATGAATTGCAGGTCGCTGATCAAATGAGGACGCAGGGAGCTGGGAGAGGAAGTAATGGAGGTAATCAAAGGGCGTGGCAGAGCGCAATCTCCAGTTGAGTTGGGTCGAGATCCAGAGCTCCTTGTTAATAAGGTAGATGACAGAGGCAAGGAAGGAGAGAGTGGCTGAATCCTCATCCAAGAGAAGCTTTCCAGCAGCGCTTGTGGTGTACGAAGGTAGATGCAAAAGAGGCAGAGAGGTGAGAGAAGGGAAGGCGTCTAGGGGGCAGAGAGAGAAAGTGAGATGATGAGGTGGAGGAATTTAGATGCCATGTGAGCCTTAAAAATAACAGTTTATAACAATGGGATGACGGTAGGTTGATATTGCTCCTCTTTTGATACTTCCGGGGTAATATTGAGCCAAAAAAAACTTCCGGATACTCACAGCTCCCAAGTGGAAACTTCCGGGGTAAAAGTGGACCTTTACCCTTT
>QFDD01003962.1:0-19101 GCA_006871305.1 Vachellia collinsii
ATGTCGCGACTAAAATGAAATGATGTCGCGACAATAATCAAATAATGTCGCGACTTTGATAATATAATGTCGCGACTTAAATGCATCAGTGGCTACTCTGCTTGTGCTCGATCTCAATCCTCTCTCTCTCAGTGAAATATAATTCCTTGGACTTCATTGTTGGGTTGGGCTTGAGTACCTCCTTAATATGCCTGCGACAATGATACAGAGCTTTGTTAAAGCGTTAAACACTGAAAGTTCAAAAGCACGTGCAGTCAGGAGAGATAATTCGTTCAAATGTTTTCCCTGTGTCAGCAATTATGCAATAACAATTTGGTCCTGGCAAAAGAGATTAAATTGCATAAAAGACAGGGTAAAAGAGGTATAAAGTGCCCACAATCAGACAAGAAAACCATGGAATTATCAGTGTTCATCAATCATTCACGATGAAACTCATGTGATGTGTTCTGAACCCAGAAAAAAGACTCAAGAGAATGATAGCACAGACACAAGGGCAATCTATAAGGGCAAGTAGAGGGAAGAAAATGCAGAATCAGGCAAACAGGAGGCCTCAACATTTGTAGGTAAGGAGGTAAATCATAAGAACCTTCCTTTCCCTAAGGCTTTCTTTGCTGGTAAAAACAAATATGAATCTAAGTTTGCAAATGAGACTTATAATCTGTTTAACAAGCTTGAGATTAATGTGCCCATGGTTCAGTTTCTAAAAGGAAATCCTAAATATGTCAAGTTGCTTAAAGAGTTATGTGTTGACAAACAGTGATTTAGGCCCTTAGAAAGAATCCAAGTGAGTGCCGATATGTCTTCTCTTTTTAAAGCAGAACTACCAACAAAATGCCAAGACCCAGGATCCTACACCATTCCATGCACCATAGGGAAAGTGTATATAAAGGGAGCCTTGCTAGATCTAGGAGCTGCGATAAATGTGATGCCCTGGTCAGTTTACTCAGCTTTAGGTATTAATGGTCTTAAGGATACTATTGTAGTTCTGCAACTAGTGGATCGATCCATTAGGTATCCCAAGGGAATCGTAGAGGACATTCTAGTTCAGGTTAAAGACCTTGTATTTCCAGCTAACTTTTATGTACTAGACATGTCCAATGAAATGATAAATGAAAGTACCCTTATCTTAGGGAGACCAATTCTCCAAACCTCCAAAACCATCATAAGCATGAAACATAGCTGTATCACAATAGAGGTAGGGGAACATGTAGTAACTTTTAATATGAATGAAGCCACTCGATACCCCTTTGACAATGCAAATTTCATGGGTTTAAATGCAATTGATTTAGCTGTAGAGCAAATCAAGGATGAGTATGAAATGACTTTGCATGATACATGTCACTGGAATTCATCTAGATTGCTTGATAATGTTTCTAAGTATGCTGAGTCTACAGATCATGATTTAGCATTGAGTAAATATGATGCATATTTTGACTCTTTACCATCTATTTACTCTTTTTCAAATTTTGATGCTATTGGTACATCATGCAACAACATTTTTGAGATGGATAGCATGCTTTCAGTATTCCAAGGACTTCCTTTCTCTCCTGAATTAGATTCATTCTCTGCATGTACTAATGTTATGAATGGTAGCAAGGATGGTCCAGTGTGCGCTGCAGGGTTTGCAGGTGTGGGAAAAGCAAATATTGAGACTGATTCAGAAGACATAAGCACAACCTGTCAGGGGGACCTTTGGGTACCGTTTAGGTCGCAACCTAAAATCATAAATGTCGCGACATGTGAAGCCATTCAATCAGATGACCTCTCAGTACAAGTTTCGTCGTGACACAATGGTGAAACGTCGCGACATGTTGACTCTGAAGCTGTATCTCATTCTCAAATCAATTCTTCTGCTGTGGTTGACGGCATGGTTAAAGGGCCACATCCTCCACCTACAATTCCCAGTTTCACACACTCTAAAATTACACCTTTTACATTGCAATTTTTGAATGATCTAATCCAATGAAATTGCAGATCGAGAGGTGGAAGCGGCTGTGGAGATTGCTTCAGTAGATCAACTTGAAACTAACTTAACCTGCCAAAAAGATGGAGCAGTGCAATGTGACAAAGCTAAGGGCATGCGTCAAGAACATACAAGGGGAAGTATTTCAAACACCACTGAAAAGCTAGAGTTAATCCCTTCCATTATCCAACCCCCCTCCTTAGAACTTAAGGAACTCCCTCCTAACTTGAAATATGCTTACTTAAATGCTGAAAATAAACTGCCTGTTATAGTTTCCAGCTCTTTATCCGAAAGTGAGGAGAGTGAATTGTTGAGAGTCCTAAGGAAGAATAAGGAGGCATTGGGTTGGCAGTTATCAGACATAAAGGGATTAGATTCTACTGTGTGCACTCACAAAATCCTATTAACCGAGGATTCCAAACCCGTTAAGCAAAGCCAAAGGAGGTTAAACCCTTTAATCTCTGATGTGGTGAGGAAGGAGGTTGATAAGCTGTTAAGGGCCGGCATTATATATGCCATCTCAAATAGTGAGTAGGTGTCACCGGTACACGTAGTGCCAAAAAAGAGTGGCATAACTGTGGTTAAGAATGAGAATAACGAATTGATTCCAACTAGGGTACAAAACTCTTGGCGAGTTTGCATTGATTACAGGAAATTGAATGATGCCACCAGAAAAGACAATTTTCCTTTGCCATTCATTGATCAAATGCTTGAGAGGTTGGCGGGGAAAAGTCATTATTGCTTTTTAGATGGGTATTCGGGGTACTTTCAAATTCCCATAGACCCTAGAGACCAAGAAAAAACCACTTTCACTTGCCCCTTCGGTACATATGCCTATAAAAGGATGCCATTCGGACTTTGTAATGCCCCTGGCACATTCCAAAGATGCATTTTGTCTATTTTCTCTGAATTTATTGAAAATTGCATGGATGTGTTTATGGATGATTTCACTGTCTATGGTAATTCTTTTGATGATTGTCTGGAAAGTCTTGACAAGGTTTTAGCATGATGCATTGAGAAAAAGCTGGTTTTAAACTATGAAAAATGCCACTTCATGGTGGATCATGGCATCGTGCTAGGACACTTGATTTCGCAAAAAGGAATAGAGGTCGATCGAGCTAAAATTGAAGTGATATCTTCGTTACCTTACCCCACCAATTTAAAAGAGCTGAGGTCCTTCCTAGGCCATGTGGGTTTCTATCGAAGATTCATTAAAGATTTCAGTAAAATAGCTTTACCTCTCTCAAAATTGTTGCAAAAAGATGTTGATTATTGTTTTGATTCTATGTGTGAGCATGCTTTTGATGAGCTAAGAAGCAAATTGATTTCACCACCAATTTTGACCTCACCCAATTGGGAATTACCTTTTGAAATATCTTGTGATGCCTCAAATTTGAGTGTGGGGGCAATGTTAGGTCAAAAAGAGGGAAACCTTTCAAAAGTGATTTCTTATGCTTCTAAAACGCTTGATGTTGCTCAGAAAAATTACACAACCACTGAAAAGGAGCTATTTGCAATTGTATTTGCACTGGATAAATTTCGACAATATCTCATAAATTCAAAGGTGATTGTGTACACAGATCATGCAGTGGTTAAATATCTTTTTCACAAGCCTCAATCAAAACCAAGACTCTTGAGATGGATGCTAATTTGACATGGAAGTCAAGGATAGAGCAGGGAACGTTAATCATGTTGCAAACCATCTCAGTAGGCTTCCGTCAGAAACAAGTGGAGTATTGTCTTCTGATTCTATTTGCGATTCTTTCCCCGACCAGTCCCTTTGTGCTTTGTCTGTGTCCCAACCTTGGTTTGCACATTTGGTAAATTATCTTGCTACAAAGTTAATTCCCTCACATTTAACTCCTTTTCAGGCATAAAAACTTAAAAGTGAAGCCTCCTATTACTTTTGGGATGCGCCACACCTATGGAAAATATGTTCAGATCAAGTGATAAGAAGGTGTATTTCAGAAGTAGAGTCTCGTGCTATATTGGAGTCCTGTCACAACACTGTGTGCGGGGGCCATTTTGGAGCAAAGAAAACTGCCAGAAAGATATTAGAAGCTGGTTTCTACTGGTCTACCCTGTTCAAGGATTCTTTCAACCATTGTAAAGCCTGTGATATATGTCAAAGATTTGGAGGGGTGAGCAAGCGCCATGAGATGCCACAACAACCGATTCTTTTCTGTGAGATTTTCGACGCATGGGGAATAGACTTCATGGGACCTTTCCCACCTTCCAACGGCTATACCTATATATTATTGTGTGTGGATTATTTGTCTCGATGGGTAGAGGCCATTCCAACCAGAAAAGATGATGCAGCTATGGTAGCAAAGTTTCTGAAATCTACTATCTTTAGTAGATTTGGGGTACCCAAGATATTGATTAGCGATCAAGGCACCCATTTTTGCAACAAACTCATGACTAATCTGTTGGCAAAATATGGTGTATCACACAAAATTTCAACCCCTTACCACCCACAAACAAATGGGCTAGCTGAAGTATCAAATAGAGAAATCAAGAGAATTTTGGGAAGGGTTGTCAAGCCTTCAAATAAAGATTGAAGCCTAAGGTTGGGTGACGCGTTGTGGGCTTATCGCACTGCTTTCAAGACACTGATAGGGATGTCTCCGTACCGGATTATCTACGGAAAAGCCTGTCACATTCCCATCGAGCTTGAGCATAAGTCATATTGGGCAGTCAAAAGCTGCAATGCAGAGTTGGAGGAGGCTGGGCTGAATAGGTTTCTTCAAATTCAAGAATTAGAGGAGCTGCGTTTGGATGCTTACCATAGTTCAGATATCTATAAGCAGAAGATTAAGCTGATCCATGATTCAAACATTCTGAGAAAGCAGTTCAAAAAGGGAGATCGTGTGCTGAGGTACCAAGCCCGCTGCAAGTTCAAAAAGGGCATGTTCAAGACCAGTTGGGATGGGCCATACACGGTAGTTAAAGTACATGATTTCGGAGTGATAGAACTGCAAGAAGAGGCCTCGGGAAAAATTTTCCAATGCAATGGCCATCTCCTCAAGCTCTATTCAGAACCGGTTGAGCCGATTTGACACCAGGTCGTCCCTTTCCTTTCTCTTTTATATTTCACTGATTTTTTTACACTGTTTCAGTTAGGAAAATAATTGAAAGTGAAGGGGACGTCCCCGTAGAATAGGAATTTGATTTCTTTTCTTTTGTTTTTATTTTGTGTATTGACCCCCATGTTTCTTTGTTGAGCTTATGTTATGATTTCACATTGCACGCACTCGATTGCATACCTTCATTTACCCATCTAGGCATTTTGAACCTAGCATGTGACTATGAGTATTTTAGTGATAATTGCTTTGAGTGCTGCGTGAATTGAATTTGTGCCTCGAATCGTGTAGACTATTTGTTGGTTTGTTGAGCTGATTGAGTGACTCTGATTAATTTTACAGTGTGTTAGGAGTGTTTACTGGGGTTTTCAAGTGAAATGGTCTCGGTACCATTTTAGTCGTGACATATGTTACTTTTGTCGTGACATTTTGTGCTTAATTTCTCTTCTTTCTCATGTTATGTCGCGACATATTTTGACATTAGTCGCGACACTTTCTCTGATAAGTCACAATGTAATTTGAATTAAGTCGCGACATAATGCATGGTAGCAGAACCCTAACCCTCTTTATCAGTCAAGCCCAACGCTTCATATCATTCCTCAGCCGTCGCGACTTTTTCCCGTCAAGCGTTACAGTTTTTCCTCTCCCGCTCAACGGTCATCTGCATCTCTTCAGTTCTCATCCGTTGCAGCCCTTTATTCCCCTCCTCTCTTCTATATATACTTCCTCCTTTCCCATTCGCATCTACACCTCTCTCACGGTAGCGAGTACTTGTTTCCTCTATGCCTTTGCATTTTCTTTCCATTCATCTTCTTCAAGTACTAACGGTATTTCCCATCTTTCCTTTTGTTGATTCTGTTTAGTTTTAGTTCATAGTTCCTCAGTTTAATCTAGAATTTTTAGTTTTGTCTGTCAATACTACTATGATCATTGAATGTATGATATTTTCAAAACCCATTTACTGGATTAATGTTGGATTAGCTGTGTAACTTCACCGTCTCCATAACCAGGGCTCATTCAACAAAGGTTTTCGAAATTTGGTGTAAAATGTCGTGACATATTGACAATATATCGCGACATGTTACACCCATGTCGCGACACTTATTTCATATATTGCGACATAAGCCCTCAATTAAGCCTCGGTGCATTTCATGTCGTGACTTCTACTAACGTATGTTGCGACATATATGTAATCCTTGCTTTTATTCCGTAGCCAATTCCAAATTTTTCTTTCTCACTTAATCATGCCACCAATGATCATATAAGTATTGGGTTGTTAGTTATGTTCATAGGGTAGTGCTGGTCATGTTTTCTGTTTTGTGATGTTGTTTTCTTTGTGGCCATGTTTGTGTTATCTTCTTTTTTATTGCACAAAAAATTTGCGAACCGATAGTGGTTCAGAGGATGAACCACCTATCTCGGGCAGAGGCAGTCAAAAAGTTTGGTAGCAGGGGGCTGTATAGGAGCGATTTTTTCCCGAGACCCGCCAATTTCATTTTTATCAGCAGGCTGTTGATTTGTATCTTGGGGAACTCATGAAGAAAAGGACCCCGACCAATTTGACAATAGTCCGAGAGTTTTATATGCATTCCTCTACTATAGGGGCACTTGGGATCAGTTTTTGGAACCAGGAGTTCACCATTGATACTGAGGATATCCGACATTTTTACAAGTTGCCGGTGGTGGAGCGGTGTCAGTTTTAGTGCCTGAGGTATAACCTTAACCTTGTTCATTGGGAGGAAGCTTTTGAAGTGATGGGCGTTGAAGGTGCTGGTTGGACCAGGAGGGGCGAGAAACAATTTTTTGAAAGGAAATACATGAACGAAGAAGCTAAGGTCTGGCTAAATTTCATGACTTACAATGTTCGCCCGCTTGCTCACATCTCAGACATTCTGGTTGAGGGGGCTTTACTCTTGTACCTTCTAATGACTGGCCAACCTATTAACATAGCGGTGATAGCGCGAGATTAGTTACTGCACTGTATGAACAGTGCCCGTGCCTTGTTAGTTTTCCCTCACCTTATCACCGATATTTGCCGGTCCTAGAAGATTGTTGAGAGGAAAGTTGATTTGACCCTGGCCCCCGTCACCACTCAAATGTTCACTGCCTCGTGACCTACTTCTGAAGCCGCCGAATCAAACAAGAGTAGGAAGAAAGGGAAACGACCAGTAGTGGAGGAGCCTGCAGCACTCGCAGAGACTGTTGAGGAAGGGGAAGCCAGTATCTCTTTGAGCTCCCTCAGTGAGCAGATACCCGTTTTAACCGATCAGGTCGTCTCCATAAACCAGCAAATCATGGCTAACGAATCTTGCCGGCAAAAATTTATAGCTCCTCTCATATACCAGATGGCAAGAGCACTCCAAGTAGACATCCCTCCTGGCTTTGAAGAAGCATTCTTGTAGAGCTCTATGTCTGCTACCCCTTTCTTTCCATCGGGACCGAGCGAACCTTCGGGACCAGGCGGGCCAGCAGGAGAGGATGGTGATGCTGAAGTCGGGGAAGAGGAAACAGACCCCCAGGGTGCACCAGGCGGGGAGGAGTGATTGTTCTTTTGTTTTCTGTCTTTCCATTCCATGTTCAATTGTAGTCTGTTTTATTTGTGAACTTAACTCTTATGGCTTCAATTTCATATTATATGTCTTTTTCTAATTGCAATAGATGGTTTTGCCTGTTTCTTTTTGTTTCCCTGTGATTCATCCTCTTGATTCCTGATGTTTTGCATTGTTTTTTGCATTGAGGACACTACACTGTCTAAGTGTGGGGGGAGCTCGAGAGCAGTTTTTGTTTTTCTAAATCCAATCTTTCATCATCAATCTTGTTTTGGGGTGATGAAATGTTGTATGTTGGATGAATTTTTGATTGCTCTCAGTACAATTTAAGTCGCAACCTTGTTACTCTATGTCGTGACAGGAATCCCTTTGATGCCCATGTTTGCTCTCGGTACAAATTCTGTCGCGATATTATCACTATACGTTGTGACATTAATGGTAATTTATGCATCTGAGTGATCTTTGTGAGGAAAATTCCTGTAAGTGAATCTTGCATTGTTTTCAAAGCAAATTCTTGGCCTCTTCAATTCAACTTAATTCATTAAACCAAGGAAACCATGCCCACTGTAAATTTTTTGTAATCTTGGCTTTTGAAAATGACTAAGACTTTACAAGGACTCTTGGGACTCTTGCATGTTCGTTAATGACCCTTGTGATCATCTTTGATCAATCATCCAAAGTTTTACTTTTTATGGTAAGTGTTCTAATGTTTTGTGAATAGCGCATGTTAATTGAAACTTCATGTATGAACAGTGGGGATGTTAACCCTTGTTGGAAGGATAACTTTGAGCCTGAATTCCTTAAATTGAGTGATAATTCATGTGGTCTGCATTCTCTAGAACTTGTTCTAGTTCTTAGTCAAGACGTAACATGTTTTAATGTGATGAACATGATAGAGGCATTCATTTCTAAACCTTCTTTTCCCCAAACGCAAACCCTCACGTCACTTACACCCTTTGTTGACCTCTTTTGAGCCATTCACCAAGTGTTGTGTATGCATATCTTCTAAGGAACATGAGGACATCTTGTTAGAAATAAATTTGAATGCTATGCATGAAGAGAAGAAGTATGACTATAGTGAAATGCCATGATCGTGTCCATTTCAGATTCAAAAAAAAAGAAAAGAAAAAAAATAAAAATAAAAATAAGGCATTTGAAACAATACTTCATAAGGGCTTCATTTCATAATAACTATTTTTGAGTCATGGATCAATAGCATGCATGCACATAACACTTGTTTCTTCTTTTCATCCACTCCATGTGGCCTAATTCCATCATTATAAACCATAAAGCCCTCTTGATTCATTATATTAATGCATAAATAGTGGAGATTTTAGAACTATTACAAGCTTATGGTAGGATGTTTTCTACTTGAATTTAGAGTGAAAAGAACCCCAATAAGGAGAGATAGTGAGTAAACACTTATGCCCTGTGAGAGAATCCCCGATGTTCATGCGTTTAGAATCAATTGTATGTGTGACTAATCATTTGGCATTGCTCATTTTATCATCTTTTGTTTCTCTAGAGGATAATATTTAATTTAATCACAAATTCGTTATCAAGCATGCCATCTTCCTCATTTGTCTTCGTAATATCTTGTGAATGATTCAAGTCTTTGTCCAGGAGTACAAAGGTTTAAGTGTAGGGTATTGATAAATGTTAATATTTACATGGCATTCTTACTTAATTTCAGGGTATTTGAGAGCTTAATTGCCCTATTTTGTGTTGAATTGAACCCTTTTATCTTTGCGGTCACACATTGCATATACAATAACACAAAAAGGAAAATTGAGTGGATTGTGGCCTCAAGCTGTACTGAGTTCCAGTGCTTTATGCTTTAACAAGATTCCTTTGCTTCTGTTGCAGATGCACAGGGAAGATATTCAAGTGATAGAAGAAGAAACTGAAGAGGATGCAATTCAGGACTAAGAGGAGTGCCCCTGGACAATTTGTGTCGCGACTAAATGATCATAGGTCGTGACTTGTGTGTATAACTCCTGGAGCTCTGTCAGCCTCAAAAGTCGTGACATTTAGTTGTTTGAGTCGCGACATATTTCAAATAAAGTCCCGACATTATCACGTGGAATTGATGCTGTGCGTTTTGAGTTGAGATTAGCAGCTAGATCTAAAAGGGGGGAACAATCACGGAAGGAGCACGCATTTTTTCTAAAAGGAGAAAATAGGGGATTGGGAAGCAGACGGTTATCGGGGCTCTTCTCTGATCTTTCTGGAGATCATCATCTTTTTCCTACATTTTCATCTCCATTCTCCACCTTCCACACTTCTCTTACCTTCCACTCAACTTTCTGCTGCACTATCTCCATTCTCATCTTCCTTTTCTGATGGTTGAGCGTAGGAGTGATAGCTGCTGCATTCTTAGAATCATGCGAGGCTAGATTCTTGGCCTCTTGGTGATGGAGAGCATGACTTGAGCCGAAGATTCATTGGGGAGTATACCTAGCCATATCTTGTATTTGAATGTTGTAGAAATCTTTAGATCTAGAGACTTCTATTGCTATAAACTTTAGTTTGCAGATTTGCGAATGTATGATTTGGCTGTGTAGTTGGATTGGTTGTTATTCATATGGATTATAATTCATGAATTTCAGATTTGATTCTTTGAGTTCAATAGGTTATCAATGATTATTGATAATTAGTTGTTCTTTTGGATCCTATGGTTGTGATTGCAATCTTTCAAAAGCATAAACATCAATTACTCTTTCTACATTCTGAGTGTTATTGAACAGTGTTTTAAGGAATGTTGTTTGTCTTGGATTCAAGCAAATTTGCATTAATTGAACCATTGGACCTAAGTGATAGCTTAGGGTTTATCAATTAAACTCAAAAGGATTGACCTCCCATAAACAAACCAAGGCGAGGATAGTTAATGTTTCCATCACTGAGAGCCTATTCATTTTATTCCCATTTAATCCAAACTACACTTTCAATCACTGAAAATACCAAAAAAAAAAAAATTACTACAGTGCATTTTATTCTACAGTTTTAGACTAAACCCCCGAAGGCGACAAATTTAAGTTCAACATGTTTTTGGTTGCTCACTATATTACATTCTTTTGTGCAATCATTTTGTATCGAACCGGAAGGTGACAAAACCGTGTCCGATCAGGAATCACTTATGATTTTTTTTTAGTGAATAACATCAGGTTGAGGCCTACGTTTTTGAAGGCCTAGGTTTTTAATTCGTAAGGCCCAATAATGAATAATAATGGGTTCTTTTTTGCAAACGAATAATAATGGGTTCAAATGAGTCCAAATGTATGAAATTAAATTGGAGAAGGATGACGTACTAGGTCTTATAAAACATTCCATGAAAATTCCACTCTGGCATTTAGCTTCAACATTTTTACACAGACTTTCTTATGAAAGTTGATTTTATGAAGAGATTTTTTTTAAAAAAAATAATTATCAGGTCATGGAAATGGTAAATCTTTCTTATGTGAGGTTGTCTCATATAGTTGTAAAAAGATGAATATAGTCAATTTATCTTAGTTTGGTTCTCCAAGCAATGTTCAGTCGCATGAACATTACAATTCTTTAATGATAATTAGTGTACATGTGATGTTAATTTAATTATGAATGACAAATCTTTGTATTTATATGCACATCACAGTTTGAATTCATTAAATAGAGACCCTTTATTAAATATACGACAATAAACTTTTTCAAGTTTTAAAATCTACCTATAAGTTTACAACCCCTTATTCATGGTGCAGTACTAATTGACAGAATTTTCTTTTCAACAAATTATGATGAATTTTCTAAGCTTTTTATGGCAAAAAAAACGTACAAAGAATTTTTTTTATTATAAGTTTTGTTAAAACTAAAAAAAAGCTCCTAATAGCTTTATATATATATATATATATAAATAGACACTATGTGCATATCATTCATTCTCTGGGTTGTCCATTAATTTTAGTTGTTTATTTGTTGCTTAATATTTTAGATCCATAGAAAATCAATAAACTCTTACTCATGCTTATAAGAGTTCACATGTAGAAAATTACTATATATGAATTAATTATATAGTATATATTATTAAGTTTTACCTTGGAAAAAAAATCCTCCATTAGTCAGTGTATATAAAACATAAAATAGTATATGATGCCTCTTTGCTAGAAAATTTTAAATATTAACTTTCATCTTGATCACAAATCTATTTTTGTTCATCTTAATTAACATTTTTCAGCTTTAAATAGGATCAATTTTCGTTCAGAAATAAAAAGAAAAAAAATGTGTGGTACATGATGCAATTGTGGGTATCATTCTCTTCCTTCATTAAAATAAATTGTTTTTTTTTGGAAACTTCGCTATAAAGAGTTTTGTCTAATTCGGAAGAAAAGTATTGCAACTTTGAATCCATCATCTCACTCTATTGAAGATGACATATTTTTTGGCAAAAAAGAAGAAGAAGATGCATATTTAATTTAAATATTAATAACAACAAAGTGTTTTCTTTTTGTTTATCCCTAAAGTCTTCATGTATATGTGGTCTGTATATAATTTGTTAAAATATGACCATTTTGAAAATTCTTTACAAGTTGATGTTACAAATCTTTATTCACGGTAGATCAATTCATCTATACAAATCATGAATAAAACACATCATTGACTCATTCCTTTTATTAAAAAACAAAAAGAAAAATTACAACACATTTTCCTAAGTTGCTGTTTGTAGTTAGAGAAGCTGACAAAATTTCTTTACATTTTGTGCACATCACATTTCTTTTTCAAGCTTTGAAAACTCTATGAGTTTACAACGTTTTATTCACCGCACATTATTAATTAACAGAATTTTTTTTAAATAAATTACGATAAATTTACCAAAGTTTTTATGATGAAAAAATTAAAATAATTTTTTGTTCATCTTAATTAACATTTTTCAGCTTTAAATAGGATCAATTTTCGTTTAGAAATAAAAATAAAAAAAATGTGTGGTTGCAATTGTGGGTATCATTCTCTTCTTTCATTAAAATAATTTTTTTTTGGAAATTTCGCAATAAAGAGTTTTGTCTAATTCGGAAGAAAAGTATTGCAACTTTGAATCCATCATCTCACTATATTGAAGATGACATATTTTTTGGCAAAAAAAAAAACAAGAAGAAGATGCATATTTAATTTAAATATTAATAACAACAAAGTGTTTTCTTTTTGTTTATCCCTAAAGTCTTCATGTATATGTGGTCTGTATATAATTTGTTAAAATGGGACCATTTTGAAAATTCTTTACAAGTTGATGTTACAAATCTTTATTCACCGTAGATCAATTCATCTATACAAATCATGAATAAAACACGTGATTGACTCATTCCTTTTATGAAAAAACAAAAAGAAAAATTACAACACATTTTCTTAAGTTGCTTTTTGTAGATAGAGAAGCTGACAAAACTTATTTGCATTTTGTGCACGTCACATTTCCTTTTCAAGTTTTGAAACCTCTTTGAGTCTACAACCCTTTATTCACGGCACACTGACAGAATTTTCTTTTGAATAAATTACAATAAATTTACCTAAGTTTTTATGACAAAAAAATTAAAATAATTTTTTACTATAAGTTTTGTTGAACTTAAAAAAATCTTAATAGCTCATAATAGGCACTATGTGCATATTTTTTTCAAGATGGTCCATTAATTTTAACTTTTTATTTGTTGTTTAACATTTTAGATCCATTTAAAATTAATGAATTAACAAAATAATCCAAATTTCTTACTTTATTGATAGTGACTAGTCTCGATCATTCAGTATGGTTCTATGTAATTTTAAGTCAAAAAAAATTAAGAGTCTACCTATTCTGCATATACATGTTTTGTTTAGATTTATTTTTGACTTGAAGTTTTTTTGAAGTTTCCTTACAAAAGTTCTTACATAAAAAAAAAATGTATTAGACAACTTCGTTTAAATGTTACCTTGAAACAAATCCTCATTAAGTCAATGTACATAATAAAATAAAAATATATGTCATAAATGCTGCAATTATGTGCATCCATCTCTTCTTTCATTAAAATAATTTTTGATCAAGGAGGTAAACTTTGTAACTATTGTGGCCAAGAAAATATTGTAACCAATATGTTTACGAAAGAAAATTGTTATGGGAATTTTGCAATAAAGAGTTTTATTTAATTGAAAAGAAAAGTATTGCATATTCCGGTCCATTATGTCATTATATTGAGGATGACATATTTAATTATTAATAATAAAGTCTTTGCTTTTTATCATATATAAAATCATTTCCCACATCCTACAGTGTACCTGTAGTCTACATCCTTGTTAATGTGGGACCCATTTTGAAAATTCTTTGGTTTGATGCTACAAACCCTTATTCGCGACACAATAATTCATCTACATATATCATTAAGTCTTATTCATTGACTCATTCTTTTGGAAAAGAGAAAGAAAAATACAATAGATTTTTGGGAGAATGGGAGAAAAGTCTTCCGTTGGAAAATTAATTATAAAATAAAATATTTCACACATGTGCAACTGAGCTTCCATCATATGCAACGAGCTTTCACATTATGTGTAATTGAGCTTTCACATATACAACTCAACAGGTCCCATTTTTCAATTAATTTCTCAATCAGGGATTTTTTCTTAATTTTCCCTAGATTTTTTGAAGTTGTATGTCTTTTTTTTAGGAGCTAAAAAAACCTGTAAAAATTGCTATTTGCATAGAATACTATAAAATTTGAAAATTTTATAGGTAATCTAAACTATTATTAAACATTATTATAATATATTTAAAAATTATTATATTATATTTAGATTAATAAATTATTAAATATTTTCGGTTATTTCGATTAACCAAAAAACCGAACCGAAATAATTCAGTTAATTTTGAAGTTCGGTTTCAGTTCGGTTTTATTTTTAAAAGTGTTTTGGTTTTTCGGCTTTTACCGAAAACCAAACCGAAAAATCGATGTTCACTCTTAGGATCGTGGATTCGACGGGGCTTATCTTGGCGGGAAATTCGATTGCCGAACACACACATATAGGTTGCGACTTTGAGTATACCATGTCACGACTTAGAATTTTCACATCTAAGTCGTGACCTAAAGTATCGCAGGTCGTGACTTAAAATATTTTAAGTCGCGACCTGAAATGCATTCTGGACAGTAAGAGCTTTTTAGCTTGTTTGAGATTAGTTTTTAAAAGTAATTGTATGTAATTCGAGGTAAGTATATAAGAGAAGTTTTGTCTCGACTTGCGTGTTAGAATACATTTTGGGAGAATGTGTTGCCAAACACTCATCTTCTTTAGGAATGCATTCCTTTTTTAGGAATGCATTTTGGGGCTCCAAAAGGAGTTCCCAAACATGCCCTATATATGAGTGCGCACGCGCAAGAAAATTCATATATATATATATATATATAGAAGTGGTAATGGTTTAGGACACACACAGATATGTGTTTATGTGTGTGTATAAGATAGACTATTTTATTTATAAATGTTAAACTGCTGAAATTTTTTGTGATAGGTTGTGTTAGTTACCAATGTTGTAATTTCGTTTTGAGAGATGATCACATTTAATATTCGATAGTGTCATTTGCTTGTGATTAATAAAATAAACATTTTTAATTGTGGAATATTTAAATTTAGGGGCCAATTGGTCAAAAGAAAAGGGGAAAAGAGAAACTATATGATCAATTGTGGAGAAGAATTCAAGTTAAATAAAGAAACTAATTCTAAATATGATGATTGTTCCATACAAGATTTTGTACATGAAAATAATTCTATACAAAATATTAACTAAATAATCATAGATGGCTTGAAATTTTTTATATAATTTTTCCCTTTTGATTTTTTAATGAAACGAAAAAAAGGAAAGAAGTTAAAAAAATCATTATTTTAAAGATAACATTAATCAATTTTATAAACAGAGTTAGAATAAGCTTCATATACATTTATGGAAAGAGCAAAAACAATAAATTAAATAATATCATTCCTTACTTTTTGATAATAGGCACAAGCGTGTGTTCTGTTTAATTTTGAAGAGAATAATTATATTATGTTTAATTTGTTGTATATACCTTTATTTACTTTATTTGTATATTATTGTATTATGCCCAAGTCTTGATTTGTAACGACCGAAAAAATGCATACAATTTATTAAATTATTAGCATGAACAATTCACTTGAGAGATTCCATATTCTGGAAAATAGGAGGAGAAGCGAAGGACAAAACGGTAAAAGAATGAGGTGGTGTATAAATAGTATTTAGTTATGCTTTTAGAGTCAGAGAATCAGGCATTGTCAGAAATTGATGATTAGTTGAATCAATCGCTGGCCCAACTCCATCCTACACCACATCCTAATAATACTCAACAAACTGGTTAATAATAATACACAACAAGAGGACCTTCGAATTGGTTCTAGTGAAAGCGCCGATCCTTAAATCAATATTTAGATTTTTAATAAAAAAATTTATTTATTATATTTAATATTTGATAATATCTCATAATTTGCAAAGGAAATAGCGCAATCTTAATCATCATTCACTTTTTTCCAGTAAAAAGGTGAAGCATACTGTTTTTAAGAGTTTTATGCTTTGTAGTTAAGAGTTGTATGCTTTGTAGATCAGATGCAATGGGAAAAGAAAAGTCACCTGAACGACCTGCAAACCTTTATTCACGGTACATATGCTTTTGCCAAGTTCTTCACGCGGTATATATATCAATTTCATCTACACATATCATAAATAAATCTATCATTCATTGAGTCCTTTTTTTTTAAATTTTTTTTTGTGTCAAATATATGTACATAGCAAAGAAATAATCTTCAATGTTGTGGAATTTTTAAACTTAGTGGATAGCAGCCTATTGGTCAAATAGAAGAAAGGAAAATAAACTGTGGGATCAATTGGTCTATTCTGCCCTCTTGCAAAAAACTGGTAAAACAGAGAAGAATTATTACAAAGGTTGATCTTTGGTAATCATAAAGAGCATGCCTCTGTGTAATTATAAATCAAATGAAGAAAAATGAGTTTTACAACTATATTTATAGTTATATTTTCATTGATTGGTGTTCCATTATCTTTTGTCTAAAAAATAGCATGTATATGCTCATTTTCTATAGATTTTTTGATTATTTTTTTATGAATTCTTAGACCAATCAGTGAGTGAGAGATGAGCTGAATCTTAACTTATTTTCTATTATTTTATTAATTAAAGGAATCTGTGTAAATGAAAATAACGCTACACATAGAAATTAATTTAATCATCATAGGTAGCTTAGTCAACTACAATATAACTTAAACATTGTTTTTATATAAGTTGAGTAGTCCCTTTTGATTTCTTTAATTAAACAAAAAAAGGAGACGAGTGAAAATAATATCATTATTTTGATGATAACATTAATTAATTTTATAAATCGAGTAGAATAAGCTTCATGTAATTTCATATACATCTATGAAAAGAGTGGATAAAGATAGTATGACTCCTTACTTTATTGATAATTGATCCAACAGTGGATTCTATTTAATTTTTTAAAACTAATTTACAATGTTTAATTTATTGTAATCAAATTAATCATCTCTTTTATAATTATAACTGAAGAGTATTATATCATATCAATATTTTGATTTAACCCACAAAAAAAGTATCCTAAAACTTGTTATATAAATTAATTAAGAACATCAATTAATAATCAGTATGCATCTTTTTCGTTATGTTGGCAAAAAAAAGTACATTTTTCATTATGAGTTTTTAATTTCGTTGCTGAATTAATTAAAATGTCTTTCTATATAAATTTACTTTTTTTTATGTAATTTAAAGTATCCTCAAATCACGTTAAAAGAAAAGTATTACATATCCGATTGTAGATGGCATTGCTAATCAATAAGTTTAACTATCGACAAAATTATTTTTTTTTGCTTTTGTTCATCCATCAAATCTTTTTTTTACATACCACAATGTGCATGTGGATAATAATTTGTCACTGTGGGATCCATTTTAAAAATTCTTTGAGTTGAAGCTAAAAACCCTGTTCAAAGCATATCAATTCATCTACGCATATCACAAAATTTCATTCATTTACCTCTTTTTTTTTTAAACAAAACAAAATTACAATAAATTTTTCTAAGTTGGTAGTTTCTTTTTCTTTTTATAGCTAGAGAAACTGTAATTTTTTTCATTAATTTATATATTTTGATTTTTTGAATTTCAAAAAGGAAAGGAATGAAAATAATAACATTATTTTGAAGACCATAGATATTTACTAAAGGAGTGTAAAACGGTAATATCAATCTTTGCGTTATTGATAATTCATAAAACAATGAATTATATTGGAAAAATATTGATTTCAAAGTCCATGAAGAAACAACACCAAGTTTCTTTTATGAGCCTTTAGATTTTTTGTTTTTTTTTTTTAGTTTCAAGCCAATTGTGACAGTGAGCCAAATTTTTTAATTTGCTTCTCCTTTTAGAAAGAACATTCATTCACTTATTTATACTTTTGGAGATTCCTTATGTCTTCTACACAAATTAGAGAATGAAACATATTTAATTATACATAATGTAAAAGTTTAGTTATATATTATAGAAGTTTAGATATATGTATGGAAAGTTTTTTTTACAATTAATTTTTTAATGCGACTATGCGAGTCTATGTAAAGCATGGGAATCGACCTACGTGTGGAGTGTGTCCACTTGGCTTAGGATCCATTTCCATCTACTCCATTATAAAATAAAAAAACAATTATCATAAGGTTTTAAATAAAAGAATTAATATCAATAAAATTTTTAAAAATTTTTAATATTAACCGTTTCGGTTGTTAATGGTAAATATTTCAGTTATTAATAAAATTTTACTGATATTAATTTTTTTACTTAAAACTTTACAGTAATTTCTTCAAAATAAAATAAAAGGGACAAGTGTGATGTGAGGAGCTTCACAGTCTCTCCACTCTCCAATGTGCTGCTTTTTAATTGTTTATCTATGAACAGCATACTTTCTTATTATTTTAATCTTAAATATAACTAACAATTTTACTCTGTATAAGGCTTTAACAGATTTTTTTCTATTTTTTTCACTCCAATTAATTGTATATATTTCTAATTTTTTTTATCTCCTCAAAAGGGACACATGGATAGCTGGGGATAGACCTGGGAAATAGAGCCGGCCCTATAGGGCCTAGGGCCTAAACGGGCCGGCCCGTTTAGGCCCTAGTCCCCAAAATCCAGTTTTCCTTCAGGCCCTAGTCACTGTTCAAAAAAAAAATTTAAAAAAAAAAAATACATTATTTTTAACCCAATACAATTTTCTTACTCAAAAACATATAAAATCATATCTAAATAACTATATCAAAAATAATAAACACTCTAAAAGTTTTAAACTTAAGTTCACAAATCATATAATATAAGCTTCTTTCTTCATCAATTATTATCACTATCTTCAATTTTAAGAATATTTGCATTTGACCAAGCTTCACTAGGAATAGGCTTAGAAGGTTTTGCTTTGGCGAGATAAAAAATATGAAGTATTTCATCTGTAA
>QFDD01003963.1:0-20352 GCA_006871305.1 Vachellia collinsii
CCAAGCCTACGAGGAGGCAAAGGCGATGAGGACGTCGCCGGATTAAGTGGGGGAGAATGTCACGGTCTCCACATGTGTACATATATTTTTTTTGAGAGGTTTCTAGAAGGCCAATATGAGCCATTGGATCAAGAAGATCTCCACCATTCATTGTATAAGTGGAGTAGGTGGAATAGTAAGTGGAGTAGGTGGAATAGTGTAAAGTGACATTCTAGAAGGCGAATATGGGCCGTTAGATCGGATGGATCTCCACCGTCCATTGAGGAGGTGGAGTAGTATAAATACCCCCAAGGGGATCCCTTGTAAATCATCCATTCAAGCAATAGAGAAGCATTCTCTCATTCTCCTTCTCTCTCTAAGTTTTCTCTCTCTAGTCTTTCCTTAGTTCTCACAACTAAGTCAAGACTTTGTAGGCTTACTAGCAGGTTCCAAGTCCAAAGTTTGGCAGAGCTTGCTAGGCCGCACGGTGCTTACATCAAGTAAATCACTGAGCCTGTGACAATGAACAGAGCGTTTCTTCGAGCCATTAAAGCATTGCAACATCCAAAACCATAACATGAAATCCATCAGTAAAACCAGTTTTAACAAGGGTGAAAATAACAATCAAACTCACCATACTCAGTGGCAAATGCACCAGAGAAGGCTGTTTGATTGGCTGCATTCAGGTCATCGATCTTTAAGTTCTGAGCATGAGCAACCTTAGGCGGAAGCAAAACAGGCGCACAACCTGACCAGAAAAAACACATTGCATGTCAGAGGCTTACTTAACAGACTAATTAGAAACACACTGAACAAAAAAAAGTTACAGAGAAACTGATCACTTGTTTTCTTGCGAGACTCAGGAAGGTTTACATACTGGCGAGGGAGGAAAACCCCTGTTCCACCACATCCCCTTCTGGCCACAGATCCGCCGTTCACGGTGGCTCTTGATCCAGATCCATTGAGCTAAGTCTGATGATGATTATGGGCCTGAACTTGCAGAGGAGGCCAGGTCAACTGGGAAAGAGACATGAGACGCCCACATTTAACAGTCTCATACCCAACATTGCGCACAGCCCTGTTATTCATTTTCTGCTGCTGCTGAGCAAGCCAGTCAGCTTTAACTTGCCTTCCCCACACAAAAGCTGATGGAGGGCCATGTCGTGGGTATTCTTCAAATGAAGAACAAGGCATGGAGCAAGGAACCTAAACTCAAAGATGGAGGTCCAACGTTCCAAAAGACCTATTACAAGGCATTGAAGGCCTGATGACAAGAGTAAGGTTTAAAGCTATGAAGGAGACCTTGAATTGACTTATAACAGAGCTTAAAGAGCCCATTCATTTAGAAGAGGCATCATTTAATATGATAAACAAAAATCCAAGAATGGTTATTACATTGTTAAAAGCCTCACAAGTTGTTGTACAAGGCCCATACGATATCTAGATTGAAGAATTCACCTAACACATTATGTGACAAACATGTACCTTAGAGGAAGAGTATAAGTGACGTCCAAAAGCTCTCAAGACGCATCTAGAAGACATTCTTATGCATCAAATCAGATGAAATTTCATTTTTGATTAGTTTCCTATTTTGTTTGCATTAAATAAGGCTGTCTGGTTAAAGCAAATTGTCTTTTACTTCAAGTTTAAGTCGTTTTCTTATTTGTTTAGGCTTGAATGGTACCAATCAGATCAATCAATTATCATAAAGGCATCATTATAACATTTATGGATTAAGGTTTAGCATTCTAAAGTGTTGTATGGTCGCCTTTATATAGGCTGTGTTTTATACTGATTTTAGGGAGATTTAAATGACATTTATTTTGAAAATTATATTTTTTTTGTGAGCTTTTCTTGCATCCTCATATTCTCGTGAGAATTCTCTGATAGTATCAAGGGCTGATCATCCTTGTGGTGTCTTTATAATTAGGGTTGTAAGAGATAGATTCTCTTAAGGTCCTACCTATGATCATCATCCCAATTTCTCACTCGTTTCTAGCCGATTTGTTTTCCATCTTATATCAGAAGCTCATTGTTGAAGCCTCGCCTATTGTGTCTGAGGCTTCAAAAGAAAATAGAACTCTTTAGACCATGGCCGTCGAAGGAGGAGAACAAGCGTTTGAAATCTTCCCCAAGTTCTTAATAACATATCTAATCTCTTAAGGTCACAGGAGGACCCGTTGCGAATCATCTTCAACAGAGACATGGTGATCAATCTGAAGCAAGAGCTCATCATGAACTCGTTCAAGATCATTGACGGGAGAGAAGCCAGTGTTCACATCCCTGACGAAGGCCAACACCTCAGCATGGTGGGTCAAACTTTTCAAACTCCTATCGCCACCTCACCGTTCATGTCATAATTTTTGGTCAAAAATTTTAAACAAATGGTAAGAGAAAATAATAGTCATAGCATTTTAGGGCCTTTTTTAATAATTATGAGCACTTTTGTATCTAACTTTTGTATATATTGCTAACAGCTCTTTTCATAAAAGATAAAAGATATTTTTCAACTTTTATCCTAATTAATTATATATCTCTCTATTCCTCATGTTCTCTTTCACCTCTTGTTCCATTAATTCTCTCTCCCACTCATCCTCTCCATAATGAGGGTAGACTTGAAAAAAGTTTCCCTAATGCATTTATTGTTTTTAACAAAATTTTAGTATGCCACCACTTTCCATATTTTGTAATCCAATGACATTGTCATATATAAATATTTATTAAATAAATATATTCATAAAAATTTGAATAATTTGTTTATAGAAAATCCTTAATGTCAAACATACCTATAGAAAACACTTTTTTTTATCCTTTTAATTCTTGCGTCAATGTTAGGTGAAGTCATTGGATAAGTAAGATAATATAAAATTATCAAATGCTACCTTGAGTGTTTAGTATAACAGCAAATTGACTTTGTTGAGAAAATTAAAAAAATTATATACACTATTTAAAAATATTTATTTATAAGTAGAGTTAAAACCAATATTTTAATATTCAAATTTAATGCTTGGAGCATAGCCCATAAGAACGGAAAAAGGGAAGCAATAAAAAACATGCTTCCTTCATATTCATGACCCAATTTTTGTCTTCCTTGTGGTGACCAGCACCATGAACTTATATCCAATGTGAACCCTATGTCAAAAACTTCTTTTAAGAGTAAAAATATCCATAAACTTTAAAATATGAGCAAAAAGGACACAACATTTAAAATTAGTTATGGTGTTACTTTTGGAGAAGGAAACGGGGGGGCCTACCACACAAACTAACTAACATTTTAATGGTTGTGACATTTTTATTCTGTCTTTAAAATTAATGGGTATTTTTACACCTCAAAAAATTTATAGGTATTTTTACGCATTGCGTAGAAGTTCACAAGTTCATAAGGATTTTTGCATAGTAATCCTTTTTCAAAAAATAAGGATGGATGGAGATAACAAAGAAAAGTACAATGATTGAGTTACGGCAACTTAGAGTATGAGGACTGAATTGCATACTTAATAAAACTATCTGTATTAAATATTTGATTTTCACTTAAACAAACATAGTTCCTCTTCAATTGTTTGAAAGAAATAAAAAGAAAAGATAAATTGGTTTGTTACTGTTCAAGCCAAAATTACAAAGGAGGGGGACTTTTTTAATATTTACTTCAATATTATGTTACTTTTTTTAAGATTCACAAGGTTAGTAAATTTGGAAGGATGTAGAGATAATTATATTATGAGAATAAGTCTACCATTTTAAAATTGTTCAACATAAACCCTCAATTAATTAAAAGTATATTAGAATCTTTACCAAAAAATTATCAGTAATATTAAAATTGAGTTCATGAAGATATATTGAATGTTTTTTATAATTTTAATAAAACTGAGGGAGATAAACTGTTTTACTAAAAAAATTGTTGTTGATATAGTCTCACATCATTTGATGACAAATGCAAAAGAAAACTTATAAAATGTGAAGATTACTCTAAAATAAACAGAAAAATGGGAGACTAATATCGCAGTAATAGACAAAATTTTATTTTATTTAAAGCACTTTCTCCGATTAACACCATAAGTTATTCTAACTAACTAATCAAAAAGAAAAATAGGTAGTTAATTTATTAAATTTGTTTAAATTAAAGCATTTTTCAAAATTTACTCTTATTAAATAAGGTTTTGAACGAGAACAAAAAGAAATACAATGAGTCAAATTTGATGAAAAGGATATGATTGCAAAATGAGCATTAATTATACTGCAAGTAACTTGTATTGTGAACAAATTAGAGGAGATAAATTGTTTTCGAAAAAAAATTGATTTAAATAGTCACACATAACAAATACAAAAGAGGACTCATAAAAGATCAAGGCTACTTTAATGTAAATGGAAGAAATGAGAAATTACTATAGCTTTAATAAAAGAAAATTTATTTTATTTGAAGTAAAGATTACGAAGAGAGGAATCTTTACTTTTCTCATATGGAAAAATTTGGAATGGCATATGGCAAAAATAGGGATGAAGAAGAAAATTCCATTATTCTTGTTGTGTCTTTATCAATTAGTATTACCATACATTGATAGAAGAAGGAAATTTCCATTTGATTTGCCTCATATTCAGAATGTCCTATATATCTCTAGTGAATGCTATTTTGTTTTTAGTTATAATAGTTATCCTATGAATTAAGAAATTACATTTGGTCAGAAAAAGGTAAGAGATTATTTATACGTAAAAGTATTATGATTATATTTAAAAAATACTATCGCTCATTTAAAATTATTTCGATTTTCATTTTTCTTAAAAATTTTTGAGTTGAAAAAAAAAAAAGTTAGATATATATTTTCACTTTATTTGAGGTGAAATTATTGTGAGATGAGTCAAATTTTTATTTTTACAACCAGAAAAAGTTTTGCTTAAATTGATGAAAAGACATTTGGAAAATAAGAGAGGTTGGACCAATAAGTAACAACCCTTCACATAAGTTTTGTATAGTTGACTCATTTTTCTTTGAAAATATAACGTTGACCAATGAGTCAATCATACGTGGAAAATGATTACCAACCATATTTTTTTACTTTCAAAAATTTGAAAAGGCATTTGGCATAAGAGTGGAGAAGAAAATTCATTGATTGTTGCTGTTTCTTGATCAATTAATACTATCATACATTGATAGGAGAAGAGCATGAACTTTTAATTTTTCTGAGATTCCAAATGTCCCATATATTAGTATTGAATACTAGTTTGTTTTTAATAATAATTTTTTATAGGGTTATAATTGTTATTTTTCACATATCAACAAATGAATTATGAAGCATTCACAAGTAGAAATTATATTTGGTTAGAAAATAATAAAAATACAAGATTTATGTGTAAAAATATTGTTCTGATTATTTTTTAAAGTTATAGTTGAAAAGAAAACAAATTTGCACAACGCTTCTCTAGTGACGGCTTCACTGTCTATGACTCCCACGGCTAGCTCGTCTTCTGCATCGACACTTATGGGGCCGATGCCCGCCATAGGGACGAGCTCATCCTCATGGATCCCCATGGCCTATGCCTCACCGTTCACCGAATTTGAGCAAAAGATTGGCTTGTCACAAAAGCTTGACATCTATGTAAATAGGATTTAGTTATCAATTTGTTTGACCTTGTATTGTAAATGGAAGGAGGAGCGGAAGGGGAAGAAAATTCACATTTGATAAACAAAGAGGAGAGGAAGGGGAAGAAAATTCACATTTGATAAACAAAGAGGAGAGGAAGGCATCTTTTCCCCTTTATCCTCAAACTCAAGTTCATTATAGAAAGCGATAATTCCTCGACCTCGCCATGCGAGAGCGTCCATTCGTGACAGAAGCACTCTTAAGGAACCGTGTATCGCCATTGTTATCATTTGCCGGGTCTAAATAATTGGCATTGAATAAACTAACACAGAAGGGGGCATGGAATCTGAAGCAAGAAAATCACACATATCCTTGGAAAACATTTTGAGATTTGGAGTAACATAGCTTCAGGGAAGAAGAAGAAGAAGCTCTGGTTTCACGGAATAATAATAATAATAAAAATTTTTAAAAAGAATTTGACTGGTCAACAAATGTGGACAGTTTGACTCAATTAGTGATCCATGGGATGAAATTGATACGAAATAAAACTTTCTGAACAATTTTGAGGCTAAAAAAACATTCGGGTGCCCATTGATATTTACTTCTAAAGTAAAAATGACATTTAACCCAAAAAATAATCCATGAATTTATATTGCATCACAGACATAAATTTTTTGATTTGCTTAAAGTTTCATATATATATATATATATATCAACTTTTGCTAGCCTTGACCCTGTCAATTATGGTATGTATGGCAAAGATCAGTGAAAGAAGATATTTATCCAACCAATATATGTTCGCTAGCTATATACTAGCTTCATTTTTTTAATATAAACTTTATTTAACTTTTTGAAGATATTAAAGAAGTTAAATAAATTTATATAAACTAGTTTGCCAAACTTGTAACCTAATATGTAATTATACTTCTAAGTATTTTAAAATATATATACTCTAAAGTAGTTTATTTAATTTTTTTAATCTTTCACAAAAATCAACTTCACCTTATATTAAGAACCATAAATAGTATTATGTCTAGGGGAGGGATTAGATACACCCTTGTTTATGGGATAGATACATTTAGCACAACCTCATTCTTGTATATCACAAATTGCTTCATTTGGTGCCTAAGAACAAAGGGTGACCCAATGCACGTGTCCCATCAAATGAGATCTAGAAAAGAATAGATGTATTTAGTTTTACTCCCACAAACAGAGAGACCTTTTTCAAATGATGGCTTATGAGACATTCATCAATTTACAATCATAAGCAGCAACTGCTTCTAAAAAATAAAAAAATAATATAATTAATTAGAATTATATTCTGTTTTCTTATTTTAAGAAATTTTTATTATTCAAACATATAATTTGAATTTTAGAATTAAAAAAGTAATAAAAATGATAAAATAAATAATGAACAAATAATATATAATATAAATATATGTTAAATTAAAAAAAAGAATAGATATAGTATATTTAAGTATATTTATAGATATAGAAATTTTATTTATAGAGTATATATATAATTATAGGATAAAGAATAAAAAAACCTTTTGAATTGCATCAATCACATCCTTAGTTCTGTTATGCAAAAAGACATTGATCAACAACAGCTATTGCCCAACTTCTATATGGTTACACTAAGTCTAATAATTACCATTAGAATGTTTAAGGCAAAAAGAATGATACAAGTACAGATAGTGGTGTATTAATACACCACTATAAGCATTAATTTATTAGATTATTATATTGAACATTCATATAGCATGTCCAGCACTCTAAAGGTCTAATTATATACTTTCATGTAATACTGTTGAGAGTTATTTTTTAGTATAAAAAAATTTAGATGAGTTGGTTTTAGGAATTTACCAAGGTCAAAATAGGTCTTTATACTCAAAGGTTATAAAGGTACTCATAGATTACCCCCAAGAACATGGTCCTCACGTTGGTAGTGAGATTAGAACTCATGATTTTATAGGCTGAATTAATTCTTTACCAACTGAATAAATCTTTGTTGGCATAATGTTGAGAGTTTTGTGTATTTTTTTATTGTACAACGAACAAATTTCATTGAGAGGCACTAGTTGGGCCTACATTATTGCTGAACTATCTTATGGGATGTTGTACCGGACTCAACAAATGGGCCTTAAAGTTTTGGTCATAAGAAAGTCCATTTCCATGATAAATGATTATTGGGCCATTAAGGGACGATGTTCTATTGGATTCTTTATAATTGAATTCAGTGGGCCAATTTTGGGAATTGCCAATATTTTAGTTTGGTCCATGGGTTATTGGTAATTTTGTTTTGATCTATAAATATCTTAGAAACAATTCAACTATGAAATTTATCTATCTTTATCATGAGATATTTAATTAATTTTCCTATTATGTAAGAAATATATTATTTGACAAATTTTTAAGGGAATGAGATAATTTTAAAAATTGTTAAGTTTTTTTTTTTGGGTGAGGCGCACACAACCACTCACATCTATATGGTGAAGGTGAACAAAGCTCACACGCATGTCCCGCGTAAGGGTTAGAACTTGCAGCTACTTTTATGAGAGAGGTGCTTTGCGCCACTAAGGCCGCAACCAAGTAAACATCAAGGGGCGCTAAATATAAAGAAAATGAAAGATTAAAAATACATAGATGAAGAGAAATGAAAAATGATTGGATTGGAAATGAACATAATGTATCTAATATTATAAAAGGAAAAATATCTATGGGCTTGAACTAACAATGCGTTTAGCACGATATATTTTTCGAATTTGCAATAATACACATCAACAATCAAAATGAGAGTAAAAATATTAAGATTATTAAATGCAACCTAAAACCATTAGTTTTTGGGTTGAAATCCACACTACTTTTCCATATGTATATACAATTATATTAGGTTATAAAATGAATAAGTTGAAAATCAAAGGAAAAAACACGAAAACAATAGTTGACCAACCGTAAACCCCCTCTTGTTGGGTGATGAAATAGTGATGGAGGTAAAGGAGAGGAGCTGGATCTTCTAGTGATAGAATAAAAATTTATTTTATTTGTGGTAAACATTACGGTAACCAATGGGGTTGATCCAAATTGTAAGCGGTTTGGTTCCGTTTAAGTAGGGTCTCGAGTTCGAATCCCAGCATATACAGAAATCTTCGTTGAGAAATTCAACCACCACAGTCAGGTGTGCGAAGAGGGTTCAATCTGGATGTAATTGGGATTGAGATAAAACTATTTTTATATACTTGCCTTATAGACAATAAATAATATTGAATAAGTAACTTTTACCGCTAATACGGATATACACTTTATGTTTTTACTAGATAAAACTAAGAAATAAACTTAAAGGCATCATTGTTACAGAGTTCACATAAATCGAAACAAAACATACTTAATTTATAGACTTTAAATCACGTTGAAAAGTAGTTTTCACCATTCATCCAAAAAAGGGCACAAAAGTCGAAATACGTAGACAAATGAATTGATGGTATGAATAGGGAATGGAAGAAGCAAAGCCAAAGGGTCCCCAGTATTACAACGCAGGAATCCGGAGGCCGGTGAGTTGGTTTTTAGCTGGAGAGTGAAGTTGACGTCCAATAAGACGGAGCTCCAAAGTCGTCATTGTCGTTTTCTCCGATTCCATCTGTCGTTTGAGCGTTTGGTCCAATACGGCTTCCCACTCCCACACGGCTCCTCTCTGCTTCATGCATGCCCTAATCAATCACCCACATCGCCTTACAATCTCATTTGCTTCGTGGCCTATCCCATTTTCAATGCCATAAACATCTCACACATTATTACCTTCCTCAACGGATATCTTCTTGAATATTGCTACATATATGTTCACTATTTTTGTCAAAAAGTGGACCCTCGTGTTTGATTAATGCCATGTTTAGCTATATACCAAACTGTCGTAATAAGAAGAAAAATCAATATTTGAATATTCAAATTCAATACTTGGAGCATAGCCCATAAGAACGAACAAAAGGAAGCACTAAAGAACATGCTTTCTTCATATTCATGACCCAATTGATGTCTTTCTCGTACTTGTTTGGCCAACACCGTGTGTCCAACGCCAACGACTTTGTTCATATGCAAAAATATTCATAAAATTTAAAATATAAGCAAAAAGGACACAACATTTAAAATTAGCCATCATCTATCATTTTTGTAGAAGGAAATGGTAGGTCCTACCACATAAACTAACGGAAGTTTAAGTCATTCTAATGGTTGTATCATTTTTATTCCAACTTTAAAGTTAATGGGTGTTTTTACACTAGAAAAAAATTTATAAATATTTTTACACATTGTATATAAGTTTATGAGTATTTTTACACTTTAATCATTTTTTTAAAATAATAAGGATGGATGGAGATAACAAGACAAAGTATAAGGATTGAGTAGGTGGGCCTTAAAGTAGAAGGATTGAATTGCAAATTCAGTAAAACTATATAGATTAAATAATTAATATTCACTTAAACAAATATGGATCTGTTCGATGTTTTGAATGAAAGAAAAAGAAAAGAAAAATTGGTTGGTTAATTAGCGATCAAGCCAAAATTACAAAGAGGGTTTTTTTTTAATATTTATTTCAATATTTTGTTACTTTTTGTTTAAGATTCACAAAATTAGTACATTTGGGAGGATGTTGGAGATAATTAGATTATGAGAATAAGTCAACCATTTAAAATATTTACAACATAAAACTCAATGAATAAAAAGTATTTCAGAATATTTACCCAAAATTTTTTAGAAATATTAAAATTAAATAGATTAAAATTAAGGTCATGAAGATATATAGATTGTTTTATTTTAATAATTTTAAAAAAAAAATGAGATAGATCAATTATTGTTCTTCTAAAAAAAATTGATGTTGATAGTCTCACATCATTTGATGACAAACACAAAAGATGGCTAATAAAAGGTGAAGACTACACGGAAGAAATGGGAGATTACTGTAGTAGTAATGGAAAAAAATTATTTTATTCGGAGTACTTTCTTCAATCCACAATATAAGCCATTTTAACTAATACATCAAAAACCAAAAACGGTAGTTAACTCATTGGATCTTTTTCAAATTGAAACATTCCTCAAACCTTACTCTTATTAAATGAGGTTTTGAAGAGAAAAAAATAGTCAAATTTAAGCATTAATTGAAGGGGATGGTTGAAAAATCAGCATTAATTAAACTCCAAGTAACTTGCATTATGAACCAACAGAGGGAGATCAATTGTTTTTCTAAGGAAAAAAGTTGATGTTGATAGTGACACATAATTTGGTAATAAACATAAAATAAGACTTATAAAAGGTGAAGATTCCGTAAAAATAGGCAATATAAATCAGAAATTAGTATAGCATTAATATAAAAAAATTATTTTACTTGATGTAAAAGGGAGGGAGAAGAAAATTCCATGATTTGTATTGTGTCCTAATCATTGGTCCTATCATGCATTGATAAGAGAAGAAAATTTCCATTTTAATTTTCACGAGATTCAAAATGTCCCATATATTGTATTGAATACTATTTTGTTTTTAATAGTTATTTTTTATAGTGTTATAATAGTTATTTTTCATATATCAACAAATGAATTATGAAGAATTTACAAATATAAATTATATTTGGCTTGAAAATAGTAGGGAAAAAGATTATATGCGTAAAAATATTGTTCTAATTATTCTTTAAAATTTATAGTTCAAAAGATAACAAATTAAATATATGGTTTCATTTTATTTGAGGTGAAGTTATTGTGAGATTAGGAAACTTTTTTATTTTTTAATAAGTTAATGATGTTTTCTTTGTTACCCTCAAATAATTATAAATAGTTAAGTTGGTTATTTATAATAAATGGGTATTAGCTTCCATAAAATACCCATATTAGATGTATGTGCATTCGATGTACTGAATGCATCATTAATCAAGATATTTTGATGGGGGAATTATATATGTGGAAGATGAAATGACTTGGGATATAATATTTACGATTAAAATAAACTTTTATTGAACTCTTACGTTAAATACCTTAGACAATATATTTTTTAGATTTTAACAAAACTGAGGGAGATAAATGCTCCACTTTAAAAATTAAAGTTGATGTTGATAGTCACATATCATTTGATGACCAATGGAAGGGGAGACTTAGAGAAGGTGAAAGTAGAAGTGGAAGTGGGTTATCTAAAGTGTGTTTAGTATAGTGTGATATAAATTTTAATTAAAATATTAATTTTAATATGAAAATACTAAAATACCTGAAAAAAACTCTTCCTTCCAGTTGCATACACGACTAGCAATCACTGGAAAAATCTTCCATGGGCAAAAATCAAACCGAATAGCAATACCATTCAAGAGCTTCATCAAACACAACACCATCGGAAGTGGGGGAGGCGACACCTCCATCGCGGATCTACATTGGGAACGCTATCCGCCGTCACTGTTACTCTCATCGCAAATCTAAAGTGGGAAAGCCATCGCTAGGAAAGCCAAGCATCAGAGGGAAAGCCACAGCAAGCCATTCACCATCGCTGTACTCCATTGCCTTCACCGTCTTCCTAACATCATTTGTTATCGTTGCCATAGAAGACGAAGACAAATGAGGAAGATGAAGACCTTTCCTATTCCGTCAAAGAAGGGATGGGTATGTCGGAGAGGGTGGCCGGATGATGAATAAGAAGACGCCCCAGGAGACGAAGGCCCGAGATGGAGATGAACCTGATTGTTTCTGTTCCTGTGTTCGCTTTAGAGGAAGATGGAATTGTAAAATGATAAAATTTTGGAGGGTATAATGGGAAAAAAGTCTCACTTCCATAGAACCTAACACAGTTTCTTGGGGTGAGCCATGGAACACAATTCCATCCTTTTTTGGGAAATACCAATTCCATATAATTGGGTTCCAACCAAACAAACAGTCTAACTTTTCATTTCTCACCACAATTCCAATTCCAAGCTTTCACTTCCAATGTATCAAATGCAGCATTAAAACTGAACATAAGAGAAGAGGAATTATCAATCTAGAGAATGAACTCCCTCCTTTTTCTCTCTTTTACCCCTTGGTCACCATTGGATCAAGATCCAATGATTCATATATAATATTTTTACAAAAATATTATAATAATTTTATATAAAAATATATAAATAAAATTAAACTATTAAAATTTGATTTCACATTTTATAGCTACAAAAAAAATGGAAAAAGATTTACTTTATAATAATATTTACTAGTTGTGAATTTAGATCAAATTTAAAAATTTTAAATTTATTTGTTTTTAAATAAAATTATAATAATATTTTTATAAAATATTAAATGCGGCAAGTGGTTATTGATCCAATGGTGATGGAGGAGGAAAAGGAGAGGAGCCGGATCCAACAGTGATAGAAAATAATTTTCTTTTATTTAAAGTAAACATTTCAGTGAGAATAATATTTTACTTTTCCTCTGTGGAAAAAATTAACTTATAAATTTGGAAAGGCATATGGTAAAAGAGGTAGGTAGAAGAAAATTCCATGATTCATAGTGTCTTATCAATTAGTACTATTATACATTGATAGGGGGCAAGTTTCCATTTAATTTTCCTCAGATTTAAAATGTCATATATATCTCTATTAAATAATATTTTGTTTTTATAATAGATATCTTATCTCGGACATGACTACTAAAAATGAATTATGAATGAAGCATACTTATAAGTAAGAAATTATATTTGGTCAGAAAAACGAAAGAGATTATATACGTAAGAATATTATGATTATATTTAAAAATACTACTGCTTATTTAAAATTATTTCTGTTGTTATTATTGAAACTTTTTTATTCCAAAAGAAAAAAGATTATATGTGAGATGTAGCAAATTTTATTTTTCTAACTGGCAAAAGTTTTGGCCAAATTGATGAAATAACCTTTGGAAAATAAGAGAGGATGAACCAATAAGTAATAACACTCCACACAAGTTTTGTGTGGTTGACTCATTTTTTTTAAGAAAATATAATGTTGACTAATGAGTCAATCAGAAAATGATTACTAACTATATTTCACTTTCAAGGCTTTGAAATCATAAAAAATTATTAAATACTACATTCGATATTTAATATAAGAGATAATTAACTTTTGTTAGATAGATTAAGGAAGATAAACGCATTACTTAAAAGTATCTACATATAGAAAAAAAATCTTTGAATATCCAACAAGAATGTTTGGTGAATTTATTTATATTTAGTTAAACAAAAGTGATCATGCTGATGGGAATTGCTTCCCATTCTCACATGGAATTTTTATACAATTGAGATGTGAAATATCTATCATATTTTATAATTATAAAGGAATAAATAATTTTTACGTTAATATTTCATCTAAAGACATATATGATATTTATTATTTCTAAAGTCATTTTTTCTATCCCATTATTTTTCCATCCTTTTCTTCAAATAAAATAGAAGACCTTTATTCTGAAAAGTTGGTTGATAAATTCTTGGGCAGGAACAATTTATACATAAATATGTGATTTACCAATAATAATTTTTAATTAATTTTACATTCAAGTTTACACTAAAAAAGTTGATGTTGATAGTCACACATCATTTGATGATAAACAAAAAAGAATATTTACAAAAGGTGCAAACTGTAAAACGGGGTGAAAGAGATGAGAAATTATCAAAGTAGGAAATGGGTTTCCCTCCTTTACCTTTCCCACGTTTTCCTCTCATTTACTCCTTAACCCTTTCATCCCCATTTGATCATATTGATTCGTATTTAATTTTTTATAAACATTAATATAATTTTATTTAAAAATATATAAATAAATTTAAATTGTTAAATTTTGATCCGTACAACTTATGACTATAGTCAGAAAAGTGGAAAAATTTACTTTAAATTAATACTAATATATAGATGTGAACTGTCCATATCAAATTTTAAATATTTAAATTTATTTATATATTTTTATACAAAATTATAAAGATATTTTATAAAATTTAATTGTGTACCATTGGATCTTGATCCAACGGTGATGAATGAGGCAAAGGAGAGAAGTCGGATCCAGTAATGATAAAAAAGTTTATTTTATTTGAAGTAAGTATTACGACGAAAGGAATCTTTTACTTATTTTTTTTTATATTTTCATCCGGTATCTGCCGCTTTTTCAGGACCCTATTACGAGGTGTTCGAACAACCGATGAATCCGAATCGAGCACTGGTGGGACCCTTTGGGTGGCAAGCTTTCCTAACAAGTTTTAACGCTGCTGCATCTAGGGTTCAAACTCAAGACACTATATATATATTGGTTGGACGCCTTTACCAATCCAACCAAGCGTTTGTTGGTAGGAATCTTTTACTTTTCTTATGTGGAAAAATTTGCACATCAATTTGGAAAGGCAGCTGACAAAAGAGGGACTAAGAAGAAAATTCCATAATTGTTGTTGTGTCTTTATCAATTAGAATTTTCATCAATTTATAGGAGAAGAAACTTTCCATTTAATTTGACTCTGATTCAAAATTTCCTACATTGAATACTATTTTGAATGAAGAATTTATAAGTAAGAAATTATATTTGGTCATGAAAAAAGTAAGAGATTATATACACAAAATTTTTTTGATTATATTTGAAAATACTACTGGTCATTTAAAATTATTTTGACGTTAACTTTAACGGGTATTTTTGCATGATTCTTGTTGTGTCTTTATCAATTAGCACCATCATACATTGATAGGAGAAGAAAATTTCCATTTAATTTGCCTCATATTTAAAATGTCCTATATATCTCAATTGAATACTATTTTGTTTTTAGTTATAATAGTTATCTTATCTTGGACATGACAACTACAAATGAATTATTGATGAGGCTTATTTATAAGAAATTATATTTGGTCAGAAAAAGGTAAGAGATTATATACATAAAAAATATTATGATTATATTTAAAAATACTACTGCTCATTTAAAATTATTTCTGTTGTTATTTTTTAAATTTTTAGTTGAAAAAAGAAAAAAAGTTAGACATATTTTTTCATTTTTTATTTGAGGTGAAATTAGTACGAAATGAGGCACATTTTACTTTTCTAATGGGGAAAAGTTTTGATTAAATTGATATAAAGACATTTAGAAAATAAGAGAGGATGGACCAATAAGTAATAACCCTCCACACAAATTTTGTATAGTTGACTCATTTTTTCTATGAAAATATAATGTTGACCAATGAGTCAATTTTATGCGGAAAACATTTACCAACTATATTTTTACTTTCAAGAATTTGAAATCATATAAAATTATTAAATACTAACCATGATCTTTGTTATAAAAGCCAATTAATTTTTATTAGAGAGATTAAGTAATTTAAGTACACCACTTAAAAATATTTATATATAGAAAAAAAAACTCTTTTGAATATCCAACAAAAATGTTTGGTGAATTCATTTATATGTAGTTAAACAAAAGTGAGGATGCTGATGGCAAGTGTTTACTATTGTCGCATGGAATTTTTATACAATTGAGATATGAAATATCTGTTATATTTTTAATTATTAAAGAAATAAATATTTTTACGTTAATATTTCTTCTAAAGACATATATGATATTTATTATTTCTAGAGTTCATTTTTCTACCCATTATTTTTCCACCCTTTTCTTCAAACCAATAAAAGACCTTTATTCTGAAAAGTTGGTTGACAAAAGTTTCGGACAGGAACAATTCATACATAAACATGTGATTTTCTATAATAAAAATAAATTTTTATAAATTCTACAATCAAATTTAAACCGGAGATAAAGATAATAATTAAAAGGTTAAAGAATATATTTATTCATTTATATTTACATTAAGTTTTTAGTCATTTATTCTTAATCTAGCTAATTCATCTATAAAAATGCTGACTCAATAAATTTAAAAGGTAATTCTTGAGTTGAATGTTGACAAATTATACTCAAATATTAATTATTTAATATAATTATCTTTATATTTTAAAATTTAACCATGTTATATTAATATTTAATTTTAGAATCACTATTTAAATAGTCTTGAATCAAGATTTTTTGTTAAATAAAAGTAAGAGAGTTAAGGCTAATAAGTGAAAGTATATTTTTAAAATTTAAGAGACAAAATTAAAATTTGATTACTTATAAGATCAATATATGCTTTAGTCTAATTAATAATACACTTAAGAAACAAAATTAAAATTTGATTTGAACTTATAAGATCAATATATGGTTTAGTCTAATTAATAATACTGCATTTCATTAATTCTGTCTTGTAAAAGATGAGATCTAACATCTTATCAAAAAAAATAAAAAAGGATGAAATCTAACAGCTACATTACTGGGTATGTAATAAAGAATGATGCATACCTTTTACTTCCTTGCTAATTTTTGTAAGTTACAAATTTTCGAATGTATTTTGTTCTTCTTTATAAGTTATATTTTGAATATATAATGCATTTTGTTATTTTTATCCTTAATTAATTATATGTCTCTCATATCATTTTCTCATTGATTATTTACTGAATTTTTTATGAGAGAATACTAAATAAATCCAATCAAAATACATAAATTCTAATTTAGGTCTACACTTTTATCAAATTCTTAATAAGGCCTATTGGCATTATTTGACATTTTTTAATTTTGTAATTTTACATATATACCCTCTTTGTTTTTCTCTTTCTTTGGTTTAACCTTTTTTCTCCTTACTATTTTTTCAATAAGATCTTTCCTCCTAACTCTATGTCTTCCCTTTATTTTTTAAATTTTCTTGGGAAGTGGATGCAAGATAATTATTTTTTATCATGATAATTACTAAAATGTTCATATGTTTTTGTTGTTCGCTTCTATATTAAAAATAAAAAATAAATAAAAATTGAATGGTACAGTAAAAAAATCAGAACAAAATAGAAAAAAAATTCAAAAACAAAATAGAAATCTACTAATTGTTGTTGAAAACATTTTTTTTGCATAAACCTTTCATAGCAATTTTTTTGCAAAAATTTAGAACAAAATATCATTTCATAATAAGTTAGGGTTAAAAGAAAAATTATAAGAATATACTTTCAATATCATTGAAAGTCAAATCAAAATTAAAAGTTAAGATTTCCCAATAATTCAAGAAGGTGCAGATTTTGGCATTAAGGTGAAGAGAATTTGTAATTAAAAAATTAGGACACACATACCTTCAATTTTTTGTTTTTAATGATAAAGAGGTATTATGTCTTTTAACAACATTCAGAAATTCTTGGTAAGACATATAAACCTTATTAGAGATTTTATAAAAATATAGGTATGAATAAGAATTTATGTATTTTGATTGGATTTAATAAAGATTTTCTCTTTTTTTTATTGTTATCCTTGGTTAATTATATATTTCTCATATATTTTTTTTTTCTATTTATTCTGTCTTGCGCTCGTCCTTTTTATAAATGAGAATACACACACTTAAAAAATTATATCTTTAATACATTTATCACTACTAACAAAATTTAGTATGTCTCTGCTTTCTAGAATTTGCAATCAAGTAACAATGTCAAATATAAACATTTACTAAATAAATTTATTCATCAAAATTTGAATAATTTGTCTATTGATAATCCTATAATGTCCAACACACGTGTAGAAAATCATTTATTTTGTCCTTTGAATTCTTCTGCAATTTGCAAACACATAGATCAATGACAGGTAAAGTCATTTACATGTAGTTATAATCCAAGGGATAATTAAGACTAGAAAAGGGAACAAAATGTATGTCTAGACAAAGCTAGTAGGTCCAAAGACAAGTTCAAAGTGGGAATGGGGGTTGCTTACTAATTTCATATTGGAATTTTTGTATGATTGAGATGTGAAGTATCTATTAGTGTTCTCATCCTTAATATAAGAGGTAAAAAACTAATTTATAAGTATTAGAAAAAATAGTTAAGTTAGTTATTTGTGATAAATTGTTGATGACTTTTTTAAAACACCCATGTTAAATTTATGTGCATCCAAGGTACTGTTTGATGGAAACCATTTAATATGTATTATCAATAAAGATATTTTGAAAGGAAGGAAATTATACATGTGAAAGGCGAAATGTATTGAGATATAATATTTAGAATTAAAATAAACTCTTATTTAACTTTTACATTAAAGGCAAGAGGCAATATAGTTTTTTAGATTTTAACAAAATTAAAGGACAAAAGTGCTCCACTAAAAAACAAATTTGATGTTGATAGTCACACAATATTTGATGGTCAGATCCAGCAGTGATAGGGGAAAAAAATTCAGTGAAAGGAATCTTTTACTTTTCTGATGCGGAAAAATTTGAAAAGTAATTTGGCATAATAGGGATGAAGAAGAAAATTCCATGATTCTTGTTGGATAAAGACGAAATTACATGAATCTTGGTGTGTCTTTATCAATTACTACGCATACATTGATAGGTACAAATTTCCATTTAATTTTACTCAGATTCAAAATGTTCTATACCTCTATTAACCACTATCTTGTTTTTTGTTATAATAGTTATCTTATCTCGGACATGACAACTACAAATGAATTATGAATGAAACATATTTTTAAGTAAGAAATTATATTTGATCAGAAAAAGGTAAGAGATTATATAAGCAAAATTATTATAATTATATTTAAAAATAGTACTGCTCATTTAAAATTACTTCTGTTGTTATTTTTAAAACTTTTTAGTTGAAAAGAAAAAAAAGTTAGATATATTTTTTATTTTATTTGAGGTGAAATTATTGTGAGATGAGGCACATTTTATTTTTCTAATGGGAAAATTAAGTTTTGGTTAAATTGATGAAAAGACCTTTGGAAAACTAGTAACGATGAATGAATGAGTAATAACCCTCCACACAAATTTAGTATAGTTGACTCATTTTTTCTATGAAGATATAATGTTGACCAATGGGTCAATTAGAAAAAGATTACCAACTGTATTTTTACTTTCAAGAATTTGAAATACTACCTTCAGTTCTTAATATAATAGCTAATCAACTTTTGTTTAGGAAATTAAGAAAGCTAAATAAACTATTTAAAAATACTTATATATAAGGAAAAAAAACTCTTTGAATATTTGATAAAAATGTTTGGTGAATTCATTTATATATAGTTAAACAAAAGTGAGGATGCTGATGGGAATCGCTTACCATTCTAGAGTGGAATTTTTATACAATTGAGATGTGAAATATTTATTATATTTTTTAATTATTAAAGTAATAAATATTTTTTGAGTTAATATTTCATCTAAAGACATATATGATATTTATTATTTCTAAAGTCATTTTTCTGTCTCATTATTTTTCCACCCTTTTCTTCAGATCTCCATTTCTATGCTTTTGATTTGGAACCTTACAGGAACCAGATGATGTGTGCGTGTGTGTTAACATGATTTAATACCTTAGCTCTCATAGTTTGTCTATTATATCCGATTTTTTAGGGCTAGTCATGTTATTGTCATAGATATAGATCCTGCAAAAGTTGCATTGGCCACGAATAATGCAAAGGTATATGGAGTTGAGGAATATATTGATTTCATTGCTCGAGATTTTTTTGCGCTGGCTCCATCATTGAAGGCAAAGTATTACTGTTAACTTTTATTGAGAATTATGCTCAGGTTCAAACATTTACACTTGAGTTGCTGAAGCCAATTGATGGGAATGTCATGTTGCTTGCTTGTAACTTGAACGAAGAAGTTTCCAGGAAATTTTTACATAATTATTTTCTCTTGATTTTGAATGAGATTAGCTTAGAAGTTTCTTCTCTTCTTTACTGGCTTCAAGTTTGTTGGCCATACAGTTTGTTAGTGGCTTAAGGGTACCCTTGATCTCTCTAGCTTCATGAAAGT
>QFDD01003964.1:0-15051 GCA_006871305.1 Vachellia collinsii
ATATATATATATATATATATATATCACAGAAAGCTTCTCGCAAAATATTGCTCGCTCCTATATACATTCAAACATGGCGGCCAACGGTAATGGCTATGACCGAGCAGCCGCCGTGAAGGACTTCGACGACTCCAAGATTGGAGTAAAGGGCCTCTCCGACTCCGGCATCACTTCCATCCCTCCCATCTTCGTTCACCCTCCTCACGCTCTCTCCGACCTCCACTCCTCGTCCCCTACAGATGCCACCATCCCTGTCATCGACCTGTCCAACTTATCCTCTCAAGCGCACAGACCCAAAATTGTCCAGCAGATCAAGGAAGCCGCAAAAACATGGGGATTCTTCCAGGTCATCAACCACGGCGTCGACGTGTCAGTGCTCGACCAAACCATCGCGGCCATCAAAGCCTTCCACGATCAGCCCCAACACGTCAAGGCCAAGCACTATAAACGCGAAGAGGGACGGGGGGTCATGTACGCCAGCAATAACGACCTGTACCGGACCGATGCTGCCAGCTGGCATGACTCGCTGCAGGCGTGGATGTCGCCGGAGGCCCCGAAGGCGGAGGAGCTGCCGGAGATATGCGGAACAGAAATGCTTACGTGGGACTCGCACGCTAAAGGGGTGGCAGATACAGTGTTGGGGTTGCTGAGCGAGGGGTTAGGGCTGGAGAGAGGGAAGTTCAAGGAGCTGACATTTTCGGAGAGCAGGGCGATGGTGGGGCACTGCTACCCGTACTGCCCGCAGCCGGATCTGACGATGGGCATAACACCCCATACGGATCCGGGCACCATCACGGTTTTGCTGCAGAACCAGGTGGCGGGGCTCCAGGTCAAGCACGGCCGTCACTGGGTCCCCGTGAACCCTCTCCCCGGTGCTCTTATTATTAACGTTGGCGACATGCTTCAGGTACTACTATTACACTCGCTCCATGATTCTTTATCGTCTGTGTGTGTGTGATAGTAATTTTTTTGTTGTTTTATTGGGAGATTGATGTGCTTTGTACATGTGTGTGTGCTTCAATTGGTGGGTGGATATAGATACTATCTAACGGAGAGTACACGAGCGTGCAACATAGGGTGCTGGCGAATTCAGAGAAGGAATCGAGAATTTCAATAGTGATATTCTTTAATGTTTTGAAATGGAGAGGGTCGGATGGTGAAGACGGATACTATGGGCCTCTGCCGGAGCTGCTGTCGCCGGAGAAACCGCCATTGTATAGAAATTTCACGGCGAAAGAATTTAGGGACAACTTTTACGGCAAGGGGATAGATACCAAGTCTCTCCCTCAAAAACTTGAGATTCAACGCTCAAATTGATGCCTCTAATTATATTAATATAATACAAGTGCCGTGATGTTTGCTTTTTCTCCCTGCTCTTCTACTTTTTAAGTATAAAAATATCATCGAAGATGACTACTCATTCGATGCGTGGTGTTGTGTGTAACGGGGCATTATAATAAAGAGTGAATGATATTGCATCATTTATTATATATGGCTAAATATTTCTGATTCATCCTTTTTCGTCAGAACAACAATAATACTTTATTTACAATTAATGTTCTTTTATAAACACTAGATGCATGGATGGATCTTCCATGTAAAAGTTTCTCGAAGGCCCTATGCCTCCAGAATTTTTTTTAAAATTATATTACTCCTCCCAATGCTAAATGGAGGTGGAAGCATTAGCTAACTCCTAGAAATTTTATAAAAAATTGTGTTGATTCCGTAATATACATCTCCCTAATCATTTGCAATAAAAGTGATCTCGGTTAATAATAACATGTGCAATTAATTGAGATGGTTTAGAAAATTATAGATATGAAAGGTATATCATGGAAGGATTGAAGTCCTACACATTTTAAACCAAAAAAAGAAAGCTCTAAACGAACGCCTGTAATTAATTAGGATTGGAGAAGTGCGTATAGTGTAAGTGTAATGTATAAGCTGGATATGTAAATGACGTTTACAACTCAAACTCTGTAGTTGGAGTGTATGGTGAAAGAGAGGGTTGAAGAGAAGAGAGTGCATTTAAGCTGAAGAAGTCAAAAGGTGAATGGCGGCAGCGCACAGGTCAAGATCAGAGGTCACTTTTTCGACTTTATTAACGATATACAAGTAAGTATATGCAAAAAAAATATATTCTGCTAATCATATTTTAATCCGAAAATGATTAGCAGAATTAGTGCAAGTTGAAGTTGATGAGACGCTAATAAAGAAATTAAGGTGGGAAGGAGGAGTAGTAGAATGAGGTTCATCATTATCAGACTCTAGAAAAGATGTAAATAAAGACAACAAATGTGAATGTGATGACGATGATGAGTTCATTAAACACGACCCTTTAAAGTTTATTGATTGGTCTCATCCAATGCGTCTCGTATCATCTATCTTATCTTGTGTCCTTCACAATTGCCCACTGGATCTCTCCCTCTCCCTCTCCCATTCTCACTACAAGTGCATGTTTGACAACCCTTAAAAAGTGTTTCTAAAAGCATTTTTATGCAAGTCGAAACAAAACCATTTTCACATACTTACTTTAGATTACATACGATCACTTTTCAAAAGCTATTTCTAAATATCCAAAAAGAACCCACTTATGATTACCTCTTTATTGGCCTCCGGGCTGCAACAAGCATGAACTTATGCAATGTATGGTGCGTGGAAAAAAATAAAGGGAAATGACAAGTGCATGTATCACATTCTGCTCCTAATTAAGTGTATTTTTTGTTTTCTTTTTTATTGAACATTATAGAAATTAAAAGAAGCATGCACTCACAGAGTCAAAAAAGGCACAAAGTATTGAACCAGATAAAACAATGGTTAAAAGGTTGATAGATTATATTGAGATCAACCCCGAATCAGACTGATTATATTAAAATAATAGAATTTAGTATAGTATATTATATTTTATTTTATAAAAATTAAATGGTAAAAATTAAAAGATTATTTTATTTTACCCATATTTTAAATTTTAGAGTTTAATTAAATATAAATGATAAAAACAATTGAGATAAAATAAATTAATTTCATCTTATTTTCTCATGAATAAGTTTATTTAAATAAAAAATAGAGAATTAAAGACTAGTTTTATTATCTTATTTATTTTTAAATTAATTAATCACATCATCCTTCTTTGATTTCATTTTTTCGATGTTTTTAGCTTTCGAGGAGTTTTTTTTAAAAGCAAACTAGTTGAGTCGATTGACCCACCTTTTTAACTGTGTTGACCGGGTCAACCCAATCTCTGTTTCAGCATTTGTTTGGAGCGGTTTTCGTTAGTTTTCAATCTGAACTGGTCAATCCGGTTTTTTTGTACCATGTTATTCACAAACCTATAACTACATCACGTACCTGGAATAATCATGCATAGATAATAATACTAGATTCAAGGTATACTATTTGTGGTAATTTACAATAACTCCACACGATATTATTGTATATTTTCCCCATCAAAATCAAGTGGAGATCAATATTGGATTATTGGGAGACAGCATGATTTTTTTTTTGTTTTGCGTTATATTGTATAAAAGGTGAAAAGTAGTCGCTCATGTTTTTTTCCCTTCTTTGACTCATACCAGCACCTGCTATACCCCATATTTTTATTACAAGAGTCAGTTCACTTTTTTAAAATTTTTTTTAAAAAATTAATATATATTTATTATTTTTATTCAAATTAATTTGTTTGATTTATTGATTGATGTATAGTTAATAATATATATAGGTATTTCACAATAATTAATTATCTATTTCACTTTTTTTGGATAGTTAATTTATACAAAAATTAACAAAACCGATTTAATTAGTTATACCTATTTATAAAAAGATGCATTGATTTTCCTATAATGTCCCTAATTTCTTTTAATTATTTTCATTGAAAATTACGCTATTTTTGACTATACACATTTAATGTAGGAGTATGAATTCAATGTGAAAAAAAATGATAACAGGAGAGAAAAGAGAAATTTAGATATTACATTTCAAACCAAAACAAACTCTTCAACTATCTTCTGAATTTACCCCACACACACACAATTTGATGATGCATGGACCCCACCCCTCAAGCTAACTACTTTCTTCTGATTTAGCCTTAGATTATAAACATGAATGGGATCTTGTACTTAGAATAAGAGTATTAATTTTCACAATCATTACGAGAATGTTCTCGTGACGGGGCAACTTTCATTCTTGAAAATCACCGTCTCATCACTCTCTCCTTCTGTGTGTGTGTGTGTTGAAAGGGAGGAAAGTCAGAAAGTGGTGGAGATAACAGAAGAACAACCACCACCCTTTTTGCATTATATCAATTTGAATTAATGATAAAAATTACATTTTTATTGTGATTTATTGTCTATAAACCAAGTATCATGGATTAGTTGATCTTTATTTGTGTAAATGTACTTTTAAAATGCTATAATAAACAAAGCCAATTAATAAATGAGGAGTGTTCAATGAACGAAGGGATTCTCCTTAACCATCAGTTCTCTCTTGAAATAGTTATATCCTCTCAATTTGCTCTTGTAAGCTCAGCTCCCAGCTATTTAAAATTCTTTTGAATTTCCGGGTTTGAGTTTGGATAATATTGTTCGTACACAATTCAAAATGCTCTAAATATCGTGTCCTGAGTTTTTAAAGGAAGATGAGCAGTTCACAATCACAGTTCTATATACTCTATCTCGAAATACAGGTCTTCTTTAAGGAGAGTTTTTTTTTTTGTTCTATTTTTTTTTTTTGATATTATTTTGTTCTATTTTATGTTTCTTAAATATTCAAAATAGTATCCATCAATATTATTTATTATGCCCTTATTCTCATTAATCAAATATATTTATTCGTGTATTATACTATAAGAACCAAGAAAAAAAAAAGTTTGTAGACCCAAATTGGCTTGTTTGGGAATCAATTCCCAAAATCACTTTCACGCAAGCCGACATAAAACTTTATCACATACTTACCTCGGATTCTGTAAAATCAAGGTTTGAAATCTAGGTTTTATTACTTTCCAAACAAGATAGATGATATATCAGGACAAATTCAAGATTTCAGCTTTTCAAGGCATTAATCATAATGGACCTCCAATATTTCAAATCATCACTAAATTCCACCTTTATTATGATAGAAACAAATTAGTTTCCACTTGTAACGAACACTTCGAGGTACAAGCCATGGAGTAGGAAAGAGATTATTCTGATATTTTCTTTTGGTCATTCAAACCCCATTTCCTGGCGACGAAGTGATTCAAAGTTCAAACCAATGAGCCTGAACAATCTCTCCATCAGCGTTATTAGCTTCCAAATTTGGACGCAAAAATTGCAATGGTAGCTTACCTAAAATGCTTAAAGGGATGCAACTTTGGGAGCCACAACCTCAAGCAGTCCACTTGGGTTGTCCACATGAACCCAATGGCCTGCGTTTGGAAGAGCGCAAAGTGAAACCTTTCCAAGAGAATCAGTTTCTCCTCGATTGGCACAATTTTGAATTCTCTGAACCGCGTCTTGGTTCCATCTGTCGCTATTTTCGGCACGCACAATCACTATCTCCGTCCCTTTAGGGGGTTTCTCCAATAGATTCCAATAGGACTTCTCCCTACATATTTTTACATTCGGGATTAATCCCCACTCTCGTTGAAGAAGAACATCTAACCAAAAAAAAAAAAAAATGGTAGAGAGAACAAATAGTAACTTTTGGTTCCCTTGTTTTTAATATATATATCCATTCGAACATAAAGTCAATCTGGTTTACCAGTAAGAATCGAACATCTCCTGAGCACCTTCAAGATCAAATGCCCATGTCTCATGGTCACCATCTTTCTTAAGGTTGGTGCCTATCCATTCCGACAATGACTTGGAGTAACCGAGTCCCATCAGATGACTCACAAGCCACCTGAAACCAGGTGCAACAATAGATTAGCCCACCAAATGGCAGACTGCAGACTATGTATTGTGTACGATTTACAACAATCATTACAGGAAAGGGATATCATAAGCACAGTGATTTCAACAAGACATCAACCGAAGACAAACAATCAGATCATGTTTGAGAACAGTTTCTAAAAGCATTTTCACGCAAGTTAAGACAAAACTCCTCTCACATACTTACCTTAAATTGCGTACAATCACTTTTCAAAAGCTATTCCCAAACATGCTGTCACCATTAGAAGGATGCACAATCCATTTTTCCCCGATATAAATTCAATAATATTTGGCTATAAAATATTGGCATGACACACACATGTAGTCCTTTTTTTGGGTAAAAAGGACATATTCCATTAAAACTTTAGCAAGCACTTGTTGTCTATCAACTCCACTGATAACAGAATGCAAATTCAAGAATCAAGACGGTAATGACCAATAAATAGATCCTATGCAGGAAAGTAAAAGCACATGAACAATATCTTTTGAGGTCCTAATAATTTCTGAGAATGTGCTCAAACAATTCAGCTTCACATATCCTGTTTATCATGTAGTCCTAAACTCCTAATATTTGCCAGTAGATAAACCTAACTCATTGCAGGATGCAGCTTTATGTTAAAACAGCATCTCCACCTTATACCATAAAAGTAAGGTGAGCACTGGCCCATTGACAAACTAAATCATGAAAACATGTTCAAAAATAATCTCACTTCCGAGATGGGATTTGAGCTGGTAAACTTTGCAAGGTCCGTAAAACATCTCGAGCTTCTTCATTGCTGTTTTCAGGGTTCAATTCTCCTGGAACAGCATCCAAAACCCAGACCTGCTTTCAGCAGAAGTTAAAAAAGGGATAAATCTTTATTCTCAATTAAATGAAACTGTAGTATCCAATTATGAAAATCTATGCAATTATGTGAAACTACTAATGTGTGCGCGCGAGTGTGTAGAGAGAGAGAGATACAGTGGCATACAAACTGGAGAAAAGGAAAGGAAAATGAAGGAATAATGGAAACTACACGTCTCTTGAGGCTTAATTGTTTATTTCCCATTCTAGAATTCTATCCATTATGTTCCATATCCATTCATGAAAACAATGGGATGCTTGATATATGCAGTTTTCATGTCTCTTTATAATTGTAGCATGTGAAAAAGAAGTTAAACCCAACCAGCATGCTGTAACTTCTAACCAGTATGAATCGGTTAAACTATCCTGTTCTAGAATTCTATCCATTATGTTCCATATCCATTCATGAAAACAATGGGATGCTTGATATATGCAGTTTTCATGTCTCTTTATAATTGTAGCATGTGAAAAAGAAGTTAAACCCAACCAGCATTCTGTAACTTCTAACCAGTATGAATCGGTTAAACTATCCTGTTCATCTGTTAAAAAGAAACTGGTAATCATTATTTTGTCAATCAACTGACTCTACAATACAAATTTTATAATTATTGCAGGCATGAGAGAATACTTCAATAAACGACCTATTTAAGTATACTGGCGTTCAATATTCACGAGCACACGGGCACCAATATATATAGGCGGCATCTTGGCATGCATTAAACTGGCCATCTCATCCATTTAAATTTTACGTTAAAGATGTTTATGTTAATAAGACATCAATGAAAGGGTCAGATCTCCATCTATCGTGCAACTGACAATCTCCCTTGAGTACTTGTATAACTGGATTTTTAGTCCCTGTAGTTTAATAATCTTAAACACCAAGTTCCCAAGTTCAATCAAAGCAATCTTCCCCATTATTTTCATCTGGATGATCATATGTCTCACTACTTATTTATAAAGCAATTGAGTCCAATTTTTAATAAAATTGTTTCATTACATGCTAACAGATTGATAGGATAGCCACAGAAAAAATCAAATACTCGATTTTATACCAGTAAATGAAGATAAATTACAATATAAGACACGATGAGTTCAAAATGAAATAAAATTCAATAGAGGCAATCAATCAGAATAAAAATTCAAATATGGATGATAGTTTCTACTTTAACAATGAAATAACAAACAATTAAATGAATACACAACTAACAAAATAAGAGTCTAAGAAAGACCTGTTTTGGCAATGAAGCAGTATCACCATAGTCACCCCGGCTACAGCTCTCAGCAAATTGCATAACGACCTTTCCACCCATAGAGTGGCCAACAACAACTTCAGGCCAAGGCCAGCCTTCGACCTTTACCAAATCAGCCAAATCTTTGGCCGCATTATCCATAGTATGAGGAGGATTTAGTTTTCTGTCCGCTGATTTTCCATGATTCCTCATATCCAATAGCACCATCCTCCAATCTACACGCAATTAAATAGATGATCAAGACTTTAGGGGGGCAGGTAAAAGGCTTGTTAGAAGTAAAATGACAGGAGTTATAGAAATAGGTACTTGAAGAAGGAGAGGAATGGGAGAGAGAAGCGATGAGATTGCGAGAGAAAGATCTCCAATTTCTTCCCGATCCCAAGAAGCCATGGATGATGACAGCGGTTGAAGTGTAAGGTTTGTCAGGATAAGCTTTCAGTTCTTCGTAGGCTACAGTTTCGAGTGGTATTGTGCTCCCGAGATGACGAACCGGTGAATAGAGAAACCTGCTCAGGATCTGGGAGACCCTTCCGTTTCTGAGAGCTGCCACCATTTTTTTACGGCTTCGGCTTCCGAGCCAGCTTGGACAGAGAAAGCAAGGAAGAGCTGGTGGCTAGCTACAGCCTGAACGACATCGCACGAGGAACCAAATCTATTTCATCCAATCAGGACGAGACAACAACTCAATTCGCAGAAAGTTCCAGTTAAAAAGAGCAAATGAGTAAAACATTGCGTGTTCGAACCCTGGTGCGAGGTGCATGACTAGTTACGACCAAGTTCTACCATTTCTCATTCAAGGAAAAACACTATTAAACTTGATTCGTCGCTCGAGGGACCATACTTTCCCAGTTCAAAAATGGTACAGTTCATGTTCATCATGCTTCTGTAGAAGAAGAATGTAATCTCTATCAGAAGCAGTTCCAGCAATCCCAACACAATGGACCCTAAATATTATACCGCTCTTCTATTGAAGTGCAGAAATGTCATTCAGATTAGACAGGTTCATGCCTGCTTGGTCGCAAACGGAGTATTTGCAGACGTCGTTGTTGCAAACAAGCTTCTTTACATATATGCCTACCATAAAGCTACGGACGACGCTTCTGCTCTGTTTGGAGAAATGAAAATAAGAGACCCGAAATCATGGAGTGTGATGGTTGGTGGGTTTGCTAAGGCCGGTGACTATGTTAATTGTTACACGACCTTTAGGGACGTTATAAGAAATGGAGTGCAACTAGATAGTTATACGTTACCTTTTGTAATAAGAACTTGTAGGGATAGAAAGGACCTTGAAATGGGCCGAGCAATCCACGATATAGTTTTGAAGTTGGGGTTGCATTTAGATCAAATTATCTGCGCGTCACTGGTGGATATGTATGCTAAGTCTATGGTGATCCAAGATGCTCACCAACTGTTCGAAAAAATGCTCCATAAGGACCTTGTAACATGGACAGTAATGATTGGCACTTTTGCTGAAAGCAAAAATGCCTACGAGTCATTTGTTCTATTTGATCGGATGATGGAAGAAGGTGTTGTTCCAGACAAGGTTGCTATGGTGACTGTTGTCAACGCCTGTGCAAAATTGGGGGCTTTGCACAGGGCTAGATTTCTTCATGAATATATTAACATGAATAATTTCCGCTTGGATGTGATCTTAGGGACAGCAATGATAGATATGTATGCCAAGTGCGGGAGTGTTGAGTCTGCAAGAGAGATATTTGATAGAATGGAAGAGAAGAATGTTATTTCATGGAGTGCCATGATTGCAGCTTATGGGTATCACGGGAATGGCAAAGCAGCCCTCGAATTGTTTCATATGATGTTGAGCAGTGGAATATTACCTAATAGGATCACCTTTGTGTCCCTCTTATATGCCTGTAGCCATGCAGGACTTATTGAAGAGGGTCGTAATTTTTTCAATTTGATGTGGGAAGAGTATGGTGTGAGGCCTGATGTCAAGCACTATACCTGTATGGTTGATCTTCTGGGCCGTGCCGGAAAAGTCGAAGAGGCTATGGCATTGATCGAGAATGCAACTGTAGAAAGAACTGAGGGACTGTGGAGTGCTTTGCTCGGGGCATGTAGAATTCATGGAAGCATGGAGTTGTCAGAAAAGGCAGCCAATTCTCTTCTTGACCTACAACCCCAGGAGCCAGGGCATTATGTATTGCTATCAAATATTTATGCAAAAGCAGGTAAGTGGGAAAAAGTGGCAAAGATTAGGAGTCTGATGACCCAAAGGAGGCTGAAGAAACCTACTGGGTGGACTTGGATTGAAGTGAATAACAAAACCTATCAGTTCAGTGTTGGAGATAGATCCCATCCCCGGTGGAAGGAGATCAATCGAATGCTGATCAGTTTGGTTAAGAAGTTAGAAGTGGCTGGTTATGTGCCTGATACAAGTTTTGTTTTGCATGATGTTGAGGAGGAAGCCAAGGTAGGCATGTTGTATATGCATAGTGAAAAGTTGGCTATTGCATATGGTCTTATTGCCACTCCTGAGGGAGATCCTATTATGATGTCGAAGAATCTAAGGGTTTGTGGTGACTGTCACACTTTTATTAAGATGGTCTCGTCTGCAATGAGAAGGGCCATTACTGTTCGAGACGCAAATCGGTTTCACCATTTCAGTGAAGGGGCTTGTTCGTGTGGGGACTATTGGTAGCATAATGATAGTTCGTAGATCGATTGTTACATATGGATCGGTATTACTGCGTATGTTTACAATTGACGGTTGATACATATGCATTTCAATACTTAAAAGAAAGCTTCGTGTTCTTCCCATTTGACTGTAGAGACTACCCTCGTCCCTCCCTCTTCTTTAGCATGATCCTGTTTGTCATGTGGCAGAAAGAAACTGCACTATCCTTTCTTCTGAGTCATAGAAATGGAATTCATGGCAATCCTGAAAATGTCCTGTGTAGTATCATGAAATGAAAACCTTATTAGGATGCTAATTCTCTTTTTCTTTGCATTGGTTTTGTTGGCTCCATACCTGAGAACCGGAGCCAGAAGGGAGAACTATATTAGCTAGTGGTAATGAAAGGAACTATTCTGCACATTATGCTCTGTTAAAACATTTCTAATGAAACAATTTTTGCATTTCGTTCAAAAGAAAAAGGAAGAATCAGGACGCTATGAAGTCGATTTCTCCCTCCACACATCAATTTTTTCCTCTTTTTAACTATTAAATGAGGGATTCGTAAAATACGACTGCAAAAATACATGAAATCTAAAGAACAAGTCCCCAAATCCGGTCTAGTCAAATGGATCAATCCGCAGGTCATGCTCACTTGCCATCATCATCCCGGTGCAAAGGCATGTTGGACACATAACCTGGCAAACTAGTTATTAGTAATCATAATTACTAATTGCAGCAAAATGTCAGTGCATGAGCTGCACTTGTACAAGTTAAAGTATTAATTCAAACAAAAAAAAAATTCACGTGCATACTAAATTACTAATACAGTCATCTTTCTATTAGTGAATAAGAAAGGCGGTTAGACAAGTAGAAGATCAGCGTTTGGCTTTCATCAACATCAACAATATTCATAACATAAATTCCACTCTAGAAGTCTTTTTTTTAAAAAAAAAAAAAAGTTACTGTATATTTTCAACTAGATATTGTACCTTTCCTGCACCAGAGCAATTTGGACACCTTCTGGTTGTGGGCACTTGCAGTGGCCTGTTGGTAGCACTAGATACTGAAATGGGGTCAATGTTCAAGCATACACCACTAGAAGAACAGCGGGCACAGGCCAAGTAACCTGTCCATAAATTACTTATCATTAAGAACATTTCCAAAGTTCCAATGATAAATGAGAGACAACTGAATCCGAAGTAATTTGAATCAAGTGGCAGCAGATCCAATCAAACAGTAAAGAAACTACAGTTCTCAAGCATTCCGGGCCAAGCTGTGTTCTTTAGAGAATGGACAAATTTCACACACCAAGCTAATACATACCAGTTCCATGGCAATACTTGCACCTTTTTTTCTCTTGCTGCTCAACATTATTAACCTCAATTAACATCAATATTGATATAACACCCACTGCCCCGCCAGAAAATGATGCCACAATTGGATCAACCTGACTAATTTCGCAAAGCAAATCAAATTAGAGACAGACATCAAACAGAAACAGCTATTCAATGAAAAAGTCCAAGGGCAAGCTTGAACTAACAAAAGTAGGCCAATCAGAGAACCAGTATACCTTAATTGCAAAGGCAAATGCATGCTTCTTATGAAATCCTCATATGAGGTACCACCCAAACCTAATTTTAGTTCCAGCTGTTATGTTGCAATACACTTCAGTATTTGAAATCAATGTAGATCATGGTCAAGAGCATATATACTAGCACAACAAAACCCGTGATGCTAGAAATCTATACCACCATAAAAAGTACAATAAAATGGTACAATTATTTTTATCAAATCAATTGAAATAAGAACATGTAAAAAATGCCTATAAGATAGCAAGATGACTAAAACAAATAGGTGGAAATAAAGGGGTGCACAGACATTCTTCAGACCAGTTTCATATACTGATCCTGTCAAATGTGGCTAGATAAAATTACCGTTGGTGCAATAAGCCCACCAAATACAATTATGGCAGATATCAAGGACAAGCCTGTTAGATAGAGCTTCTTAAAGGTCTTTGGTGTCTGCATCAAAAGAAAATGCGCAGGGTTAGTTCAAATTGAAATCACAAATGCTTCAAGATAATTTTGATCATGGAAGTAACGATACTGAAACAAAAGGAAACTGTGAAGAAGCAAGTTTTATTCTCCACTTACTGAAATCGGATTTACAAGTAACGAATCATGTCAAAGGGTCTGTTATATCACACCGTTCCATGAGAAGAAGAATCATTGAATAATCTTCGATAAATTACAACACAATTTTGAGGCTCACCACATGAGGAAGAAAGGGAATTGATGATGGAATTTCGGGCATCTCATACGCTTCTTCTCCATCCTCAGTGGTAACTTTTATACCCTTCAAGCGCTGTTGTACGCGTAATCTCCTCACCTGCTCAAAGCACAAATGAATTTAAAGCTTATCACACAAGTCAAGAGACTAGGGTTCACAAGTTGTACTGGGCTGACTTTATAAGCTAACCTCTTCCATGAGAAGGAATATTTTATTGCGCCTACTCTTTATGTTGTCTTCAATTTCCTGCAGCTGCATCTGCACAAAATCCTGAACCGTCTCCGGCCCCTCAATGATGCAAAAGTTGCTGGCAATAAAAAGGGTATGCCATGCCCAAACCAACAGCAAAAAATCCACGACTCAGTTAAATAGAAGGCTTGCAATAATTAACCTTTTAAAAAAATAATAACAACAGAGAAATAAAGAACCTTGGGTTGTTGTCATCCTTTGAAGAAGAGCAGAGAATTCTGGGTCTTGAGAGGGAGTATCTGGGAAGAAAGAACTGCTTGGGGTTTGTTGGAGAGGAGTTATAGAGAACTGAGGTATAAGAAAGCCTGAGAGTTGAAGGCGTCTTTGATGGAAGAAAATGAGAGTAGTGAACGAAAGATGTCATTGTTCGGCGCTCATGGAAGATTGATTGGAACTCTGGGTAGGTGATAAAACCCAGGAACGTTGGGGCCGTGGGGTTTATTACAGTACAAACCAGAATAACGCCATTCTGTCTTGGCGTAGGAAATATACATACAATTTCTAAATAAATGACAGAAATTTATGTTTAGGTAAATAGCTGTAGAAGTAACTTTTTTGTGATTGAGAAAAATTTATTTAAAAAAATATTTGATAAGTAAATTTTGGTAAAAATGATTTAAAATAATATAAATATTATAAAATAACATATATATTATTTTACATACTGTGATAATTTTAGAAAAAAATAAATGATAAAAAATAAAAATGTATAGCTACATTATAGAGGTGGTAAAAATGACTTTTTCTCATTTTCTCAACTAAAACTAATTACCTTATCTATTTTTTTTCTCTAAATAAATTTGGTTGACATGTAAACTGATATATAACGGTATATATAAGTATTTTATAATATATATTATAATTAAATAATTTATTTAAAAAAAATTTATTCTCCTAAAAGGTCATCTTGCTCTTATTTTAAGAAAATAACTCATAAATTATGATAATTTTAAAATAAAAATAAAATTGAATACCCTTTTTGGCTCTCTCTCATCTTCTTCTTCATCTTCTTTCATACCTCTCCTCTCTCTTCCTTTCCTTTCCTCTCCTCTGCTCACTGTGCCCCAAGTACTTTAAGTAACTTTTATACCATAATGCATTTTGCTTCAAAAATATTCCCAAACATGTATCATTGGTTTTGTTTGGTAAATGGCCACCCTTGCCACCGCGTGTTACTCACTCGACCATGAGCCTACCCTTGTTGTCGCAACTTTACAAAAGAATACCTTCTTTTACATATTTATTTAAATATAAAAGTAAATGGTTGATTACATGGCCATCTCTCTTATCTTAACCTTTTTTTATTCAATATTTTCTTTATTTCTAAATCTTAGATGATTAATTTATAAAAAATTAAAAAAAAAATAGTTTATTTATTTGTAAAAAATGTGTATCCATTTCCTTAAAGTATCTTCTTTAATTATATGTAGGCAAACTCTCCTCACAAAGAAACTCCTTTAATAAATGCAATAATTATAAAGAGTTTAAGTGAAAAAATATAAATTTAAGAGATAAAAAAAATTAAAGTCTTATATTTATAATTCAGATAAAACACATCTAGTAGCTCTTATATTGACAATGGGTGGGAATGTAAACCACAGAGAATCATGGCCTTAGAATTAGTCGGTAATTAAACAACACGAAGAGGCAGATGCATAGGTATATGCTGCCCCGCTAATGCTGATTATGACAATTAGTAATTCTACTTAACAACCTTTTTTTTGGTTTTTTTTCACCCTCCTTTTCTTTAATATATCGTGTGGTTAAGTTCTTACATGTAATCGTTGAGAATGTTAGAAACAGGGCAAACCGATGGGCTAAAATGCAGGGGAGAATTTCAGCTTGAGGAAATTAAACAAGCTGGCCTTTGACGGT
>QFDD01003965.1:0-11545 GCA_006871305.1 Vachellia collinsii
TTTAATTATTACGATTAAATTCTTATAATTTTATATTTTAACTATTTTATAATTCAATTACAATAAAAATTTGTTTTCAAAATTTTACTTGAAAGAAATGTTATTTCACAAGTTTTGTTTGGATTCAAAATTAAATCAGAAGTACTAAGGGAACAATTGTACTATTAAAGTGTTAACAATCAATATTAATTTTTTAACTATTGATATGGGTCAATAGTTTTACGTTTTAAAATTTTTAGACAATCTTAAATTCAAAAGCTTTTAAAATAGTATTATTTCTATACAAAATCTTTTAAGAAAATTTGCACTGTAACTCTTTACAATATAGTCACTGACATTTATCATATAATTGATTTTATTTTCTAAAATATAGAGACTAAATAATAGAATGGTTTAAAGTATAAAAAATTAAGTTACAACAAATTAAGATATAAGAACTGAGTTATAATTAAATTAAAGTTATAATAACTAAAAGATTTATTTTTTTAAAAAAAAAAAAAAGGCTCATTCCTCTACTTCGTCCGCAAAAAAATTTAAGAAACACAACATCATGCAAGAGGAAGCATGAGAAACGTTTCCATTAATTTTAAAATTTAAATGTAATTTAATCCCTCCTACGGTGGAGGAACCCACACGCCTCCCATCCTTATTCGTTTACATGGGTATATCACTGATAAGCATTATTAAATATTAGGGTTAAAGTGAAAAAAAGGCCTATGAGTTTTTATCAGGGTTCAGCACCAAATACTTTTTTAAATTGTAAAAATTATTAATAAACATTTAAAATAAGAATAAAAATATTATAGCCATCGGATATAACTTATTTCCCTAACATATGCATAAATAAAAATAGCGTGATTCGAATAGTGTTATATTTTTTATACAAAGAATTGAAAGACTTGCATAATGAATAGTTAAGTGTTTTTTTATAATAGGTCATCGCTAACATTGTGCTATTATGAAGTATTCAACATAAATACGAATATAAATAGGGAACATCATCGCACCTAACGAGTTGAAAGGTAATATATATATATATATATATAGAGAGAGAGAGAGTTAAAACTTCAAAATCTTATGGTAAGAAATATTAGTATTGCTGGAGGAGAGGATAGCTTGTTTTCTTTTTTCTTTTTTTTTTTTGAACCTTTTTGGTGGTTGAGCTGGGCGTTATTAAGCCGGAAACCGGGTGAGAAAAAGGGGGTTGTTTGGGTTATTTAATTATGTTTGTGTATCTGTTAGGAATAAATTGTCCATTTTGTGTTTTTGCGTTAATTTTTAATTCATTAATTAACATGGGTATATCATTATTGATCTATTAGGTTTTTTATTTAATTATTATATTATGAATTTGACTAGTTGAATGATAAATACCTTAACCCACTAGGATTATAGGCCTATTTAAGATTACTTTAAAAAAACGCACTCACATAAATCAAAATTAAATTTATCTAATATACTTACTTCATAAATTAGAAATCATATTGAAAAAATAATCTCTATTCGCTCACACCACTACTGTATTAGTCCACAATGATCGAAGTCGAAACATGATCCTTTAGGCTTTGTTTGGTTTAAAGTAGAAAAGGGGAAGTGTGGTTAATTAAAGGTAAGTGAGGGGAGGTTATAAACTTTGTTTAGTTTAAATGGAGGTTAAAGTAGAAGAGATATTTTAATAATTATTGTTTGATTCAAAAGGAGAGGTGAGGGAAGCAAATTCAAAATTGATAGTTATACCATTATCATAATATTTATTAAAATTTTGTTCATAAATGCATTTATAGAATATAATCATTTGAAGTAATGCGATGACTCACTCAGTTGTATGCCCTCAGTTCCCCGCTACTTCCATATTTTTCTCTCTTACCCTCTAACCTCTCCCTCTTTTCGTTCTGTAGTTCCCATATTTCCCTCTCTTTCTTGTTAGAATTACAAAGATACAACAGTTTTTTTTTTATTGAAAGTCTCTTCCACAAAAAAAAAAAAAAAAAGCCACATGCCAATGATCTTACCTTAGAAGTTAAAGCTTTTAGAAAGTACCTCTTGCTGTCAATTGATGATGAGAAATGATGACGGAGACTTGGAACTCGAGGAGGAGGAAGCCATGGCTGTGCACTGTGCAATGGAGTGAGAGTCATAATGCCTTCCTCCTCCTCCTCCTTAGTTCCTTGTAGTGAGAGAGAGATTGAAAACAGAGCAGCAGAAGCGATCGAGTGAGCGAGTGAGGAGACTGACAATGGTGTAGATTATTTGTATTGGGAATTACAACAAAGAGGAAGAAAACAGAAAGGAAACAACAAGTAAGAGTGAGAGCCTGGAAACACTATAGGAGAGATGACAACAATGGTAGAAAACGAGGGAACAGAGGTGACAGCGCCTAAAGGGTAACACTGAAATATTATTAAAATACCATGAGCAATTTTGCCAAAAATAAAAAATGCTTTTCTCTCCTCTCCCGGAAACCCCAATTTGAGAGGGTTAAGAGAGAGAAGGGGAAGGGCCACAAAAAGACAAAAATTACTCTTCCCTCTTCTTCAATTTTTGAACCAAACACACATTCAACCCATCCCTCCCCTAACCTCCCCTCATAAAAACCTGAACCAAACAATGGCTTAAAGGAACAAATTCAGTGAATCAACTGCTAGTATTATAAAGTAGCCACAGGATAGCCTTGACCAATTTGAAAGTTCAATTTTTTGGCCGTCTTTTGAAACACTGACTTGAATTTACACCTTGGATGCATCAAGCTTCACTGGCCATACATAGATTTACACATTTATACCTTGATACTTGCACCTTTTCGTATTCCAAAGCAGCAATTATTTAAATTAGAAAATGATGATGAAGTCTCAAGTAAATAATTTTATAATTAAACAGTTCTACAAAATCGTAAATTATTTTTAAATCCTATAAAGTTGTTAATGCACTAAGATAGGGTTATGACGAATAACTTCATTTCAATATGTGAAATTACTAACAAAACTTAACAATAAATACACAATTTTATGAAACTATTTAATCATAAAATATTTTAAACAAAACCCCATTGTAATTCTCCTGTTTGTTTAGATTGATAATAATTAAAATTACTTTTCCATTATGATTTATAGTTTACAAAATAATTAAAGTAGTTTTATTTTAACTTATTTAAACATGATTTTTCCAACATTTTGACAAATACACACTTCAAAAATTTCAAGCTTCTAATCACAAAGATCTAAGATAGGATCCGATTCCTTGGAAATCATTTAAATCATTTAATTAACGACGCCCCAATTCATTAAGTGGTTGAATTGCTATCACTATTAATAGTCAGATTAATAAAAATAAAAAATTTATTATGTGGCCATCGAAATTGTTTAAACGAATGATTCATCATTGCGTCAATGGAAGTGCACGTTAGCAATCATTGGACCAAATCATGATGTAAAAACTTGCGTGAAACGAAACGTTTATTCGTTGTGTCCATCAATAAACAAAGGGAAGAATCACAAGATAAAAAAAAAAAATGAACGGTTCGGCATTTGCAACAAATAATGATATAATATAAATCATGTTAAATAAATTTTTTAAAATAAAAAAGCTTGCATCTTTGATAGTAACACTGAGGGAATCCATCTCATGTAAGGGAAACAGTTTCATAGCAACAGGTCAAGTAATTTGTGGTATTTAATTCAACATATATATTACCTGACCCAGCAAATATGATTGTGACAAGACATGACAGACTACCAATATTACAATATCACACATCAAAAGCTTCTACATAATCAAACTATATACACAAGAACAAATTATGAGCAAGAGACAGAATAATAAACATGATGCAAAAACTGGCTTCACCCAGCAAAAGGACTTCATGACAGCACCCTGCAGTGCAGAAAACAAAAAATACAGGAAACTAAAACAATTGAACAATCGAGTCAGTTCAGCGCACAAACACTTAGTGTTCCCAAGAAACCTAATAGAGACCAATGGATATCCTAATAGAGACCACCTACTTCTCAGCATGAGGTTCTAAAAATCTGATCAAATGTTAAAAGTGTAGACTTGCATGGAACAATCAATGAACCCTACATAGCTAAATTTTCAGAAACAACGCCCATCAGCGCATAAATAGGTAGGGATGATTCACAAGAGTCTTAGCGACTGAAGAAGTTCCAATCAATAACACTGACAAATATAGGAAAACCCAGATAGGGTATTTGGATGCTTATCCTCCGGCAACTTATTCCAGCGCCTTTAAGACCAGAAACATCATTCAGAAAGGATCACGTATCCACAACTTCACACTAAGTAGACTACCCACCCTGAGTATTCAACAAAAGTATATATACAGACAAAGTCCTCTTAAATCCTCACGAGGCAAGAATTCTCCTAATTTCTCATGCTCTAGGTTTTGGGGCAAGGATTCTACAAAATCCATCAGGTCATAACTTGGTTCAAGAAGTGCCAACTTCAATACCCCTCAAAACACAAACAGTAGCAAGATATTCAATCCCTTTTATGCTTCTATACAACCTCACCAATGTTGCATTATCCAAAATTATATCAGTGTTTATGCAAGTCGCAAGCAACCATATACTTGGGAATTATTGCATTGCTACAAATGAAAATTACGAGGGAACTACGTAAAATACTCTTTTGAGAGTAGTATATATGCTTCTTTAGCTTCAGCGCATTCTCTCCCTAGGTAAAAATCTTATAAAGTTAAAAATGATTCCAGCAACAAACTTTAATAGTGCATCAAGCTTTTATGATACACCAATGGAATAAGCGTTCCAATGAATAAATCTGGACTTCAGCCATTGCCCAAATAGTACTCAAAATATTACCAGTGGTAGCTCTAAAATGTGCTGGTTAGTTCACTTCTGTTCATGATCATGACACGATGTAATAAATGATCCAATGTCAACTGTGAGCCAGCTTTTAGATGGATTTGGAAAGATATAATAAGTCCACAATCCTTTATGTAACAACTCCAGCTTGCATCTCTGTCCAAATAAATAGATGATGTCGCAGCAGTCTCATAATCATCCACCCATATGGAATTCTTATATAGATAAAAGGAGATTCAAGATACATGTCACATACTGAACTTTTCATCTCTAAAAAACTGAGTCCTTACATCACAATTTTAAGAACCAACTGACAAGTAAATCCCATCCAGAGAAGAACCAGGATAGTTTGAACTGACATAACCCTTGGAATTTGAGATATCCCCAAGAGGCTATTAATTAGCCATGTTCCTTTGTCTCCATAAAGTAGGCACCATATTGTGCATACGCTTCAATAGTCAACATCCTAAAGCAGCCACTTTATTATACATATCTGTTCATAGACAAATTCACTAGTGACCATAGTGCGCAACCTTCGCCAGTCATCCCTTGGGATAAATATGTTGAGATGCCATGTAGAGGATAATGAAATTTCTTACTAAAAATAGATCACCTAATATGAGGAGATTCATGTAGTTAAATGCAACGACAAAGTTATAACTAAGTACCTGCCTCAATAATAAGACCCAGACCCACCACCACCCATGTAACTGCCACTACCACCCACACCTCTGCCAGGATATAGTGATGAGTATGAGCCACTGCCAACCTATAGAATCACAGAAACATGTTTAATTAATGAACAACGATGTACAACAGTAAAACAATTAAAGCAGGAGAGGAACATACATCATTTCCACGAGGCATGTAATCACCACCATAACTGGAGGAGTACATACCACCAGCATCACTGCTTCCAAAAGAACCTGCGATATCATGTACAATGAGGTAAGAACTAACAATAAAATTTTAACAAGACCAGTACAACGACAGCACTCTGATGTTGAAGAAGTCATTATTCTAACAAACCAACCTCCACTGTAACTCATGCCCTGACGACTGCTATACATCCCATGTGAGTCTTGACTTGACATAGAACTCCTTCCACCACTATAGCCCATGCTGGATCTTCCAAGTCTATCAACCAAAATGCCAAAAAATTGTGTCAGCAGTACAGAGGATCAGTCACACAAGAATGAAAAAAAGAAAACCAACCTATCCCCATAAGCATCTCCGTACTGTGAAGTACTACCACCATAGTCATAGTCCAATCGAGCTCTAGATTGGCGAGCACCACTATCCGCATATCGTGGTGGAACGTCATCCTGGAAAAAAAAAAACACAATTTTAATCTAGTATATGTGGAACTAAATGAAATTTAAAAAGGTACCATAAACATATTCACATAATTCCCATTTCTTTCACCTGAAAGCAAAGCCCAAAAAAAAAAAAAAAACAGACACTTACCATGGCAGCATATTGGCGTTTTGAGCCAGAGAGAGAATCATAGTCACGGGGGCGTCCTTCACGGTAACTAGGATGCGGAGGTGGAGGAGGAGGAGGCCTCTCAAATCTTTGACCATATCCATCATCCACATAACCCCTCCTAGGTGCTACACGAGATGAAGTGCTTCTAGGAAGATCGGAGTAAGTAGGCCCACGAGCAGGATAATCCCTGTAAGATGGGCGTCTTTCAGAGGCCACCCGAGAGCTGTAATCTGCAGCTACTCTACTTCTTGGTGGTGGTAAATCCTCACGCCGACCATAATCTCTCTTCATGTTACTTTTTGGGTATGCAGGAACTAACAAAACACGATAAAATATTGTTTAAAAAGCTAGAACAACCAACCGAAATATTGTTATATGACTCAGCATATTACTTACCAGCCGGTCTTCTATCATAGGATCTAGCCGGAGGAGCCACCGGCCTAGCTCTTACTGTCATTGGCATGGCTGGACGTCTATCTCTCATACTAACAGGCCTGACTGGAGGAACACGACTGCTAATACCCCTTAACCCACGGGCAGGTAAACTACGTGGTGCTGGACGACTCCATGAAGGCCTTGTAACTCTTCCAGAAGCACGACTAGACCGAAAGTCCCCACGGCCCCCATGTTTTCCATGGCCTCTTTGAAGTGGTCTCGATAATCTTGCCCTAACTTTAGCCTGCATGCATATGAAATTATATTGTTAATGGTGCATAGCACACACTAAAAAAGCTCCTCAGGCATGCAGTTCAGATCAAAGCAGCAGGCAACATTAACGACATAAACAATTATTAAAAAACATGACAACAAAAGAATAATAAATCCAAAGATATATGAAAAAGTTACTTATTCAGATGAAACAACGGAAAAAATACACTAAAAACACAACTTGTTCAAACAATTTCAGAATAATGGTTTTTTCAGGTTTGTCTGGGTCTCAAAAACTTATCTAAATTTTTTTGGGTTAGGCTCTCCAATCTCACCACTAATACAGAGGCATTTGATGAATGCATGACAAAAAAGGGTCAAATAAACAAAAGGAAAAAAATAAAACATAGGGCATTAACACTAGAGAGGGGGGAAAAAGGAAATAAGGAGAAAGAACAAAATAGAGATGTAAACTAAAAAAAAGGAAAAGAGGGGACGAGCGGATATGAATCTGAAAAATAGAAGGCTTCATACTTAGTCCAAGAGCATTCAACAACTTCAGAATGAGAAGCAAGGGTTTTCTAATGCAAAAAGAGTCCATTAATCAAGTCAAGATTACCCATGAAAAAAGTCCGAGTCGATCATCCTTTCATCATCCACCACCTCCCTACAAAACGGTGGTGGTTGATCAAAGATACAAAACATTGCCTATCCAACCCTGAGTGCCTAGCCAAAAAATGGGCACAAAAAGAGCAAAGGTTTTTCATGAAACATTTCACGTCATGCTCTGTGGCCCACAATACACCACAAGTGGAGCACAGAGAACGTACCAAAGTAATTCATTTATCATGTGATGCCACATAAGTGAAATTGCGAGTGGCAATGACATGATTGCCATATTGTAATTCCAATAAGGCAGACGCATTGTATTAACAGTTGCACATTACCAGTAACAGTAAAAGCTAATACAGATTGCAGTACCCAAAAGAAAGGCCAAGACAGAATGTACTAAAGAAACCAATGCATAATCCCAACCTTACTGTCTCCTTCGCCTATCTCGGAATTATTAATGCTTTTGGCACATGTCACAGCAGCATCATGGGTATCAAATGTAACAAAACCAAAGTCCTTCCTCTTAGCCGAAGGCATGTTCCTGGCAAGCTCAATCTTCTCAATCTCTCCATATCTCTTAAGAAGACCCCGTACACGATCCTCATCCCATGATGGAGGCAGACCATCAATAAATACAGTTTTAACCTGTAAAATAAATACATTTGATCAGCAAATGGATGGTGAAATAATACCTCAGCACTAAAAGTATAAGGGCATACAATTTGTCTACAAAACAAGCGTTGAGCCCCAAACCCTTTAATAAACAGCTAAAGGAATAGAAAATATCGATAAACAACACAAACAAACAAGCAAAAATCATCTGAGGCAAATGAAAACATTTCAACAAGATTAAGAAAAACTCCAGTTCTATAAATCATACAAGTTAAAATAAGCAATAAATTCAGATACAAAAGATTACCTGCGCCATAATCTCATCACCCGGGTCAATAAAGGAATCTGCAAAGGAAACCTTTGCAGGCCTATCAACTCCAAACACAACATCTCTCTTCTGCAATCTCTTAAAGGCATCCATAGCATCTGACCGGGATGAAAATTCTAAAAAGGCAAATCCACGGTTCATTCCCTCATTATTACTATCTTCTACTAAAGTCAGATCCTCCACATTGTCAACTCCATAGTGCTTTAACTTCTCCTTTAACTGGCACCAAAATTTCCATGTACAATGAGAAGCACAGCAGACTCAATTATTATTACTGTTACATGTAACTCAGACCTTATGCAACATAGACAGAACATATACTTACAGCTTCCTTTGTCCATGTCTTGCATATGTTACCTAAAAAGAGGGTGTCACTGTCCTGACTGGGGGTTACCCCGCATTGTTTGCCATTAATCTGAAATTTCATTGCAGTAATCAGAATTCTCAACATATAATTTTAGAATTTAGAATGTTAATAATTGAGTCCACCCAACCATGAGGAGATCAAATATTACCACTGGATTTTTTAGCTCTGTCACAGCTCGTTTAGCTTGTTCCACACTTGCAAATCGTAAGAAAGCAAAACCCTTATTCTTTTCAGTCTGAGGATTCATCATAAGCCTCACTTCAGTGACCTCACCAACTGCACTAAAAACCTTCCTCAGATCATCCTCAGTAGCATCTTTATCCAAGCCTCCAACAAATACTTCAAATTCCTTGCGCTTTCTCCTCTCTTTCAAACCTTCATGGTGTTCCTCTTCGACATCAGCAACCTCCACATGCTCATGCTCCTCCCCATGATGCTCATCATCCTCTTCACCCTCAAGTTCTCCATGAACGTCTTCAACTTCCTCCTCAACCATATCACCCTCTTCTTCACCTAAATTCTCATCAGGTTCTTCCTCCATTTCATCACCTACCTCCTGGACATCATCTTGCTCAATTTCCTTCTCATCATAATCAACTCCACCGTACTCCTCAGTTTCATACTCCGGATCATTATCCTCCAGGTCTAAGCGTTCATCTTTTTCATACTCATCTATTGACTCCTTAACCTCCTCTTCATCATCTGCCATAAAATAAAGGCATCATATAATCCCAGCAAAAATAAACTTATCTTTTCCATGTCATAGTATTAATTAAATTAAGCTAGTCTGCATCCCATAAATGATCCCTTCATTCTTGGTTAAAGTAATTCCAAAATTGCCTCATCAACGTAGCATGAAATGGAACGTTACACATGCATGAGCTGAAAGTGAACTTATGCCAAGAAGACCACCAACCGTCATTGCCCAAGAAAATTAGGGATCTCCACACCGCAGCTCTCCCAAGCCAACGTTGCAGCAAGTTCAACAGAGCCAAGAATGGCCGATTCAATCTTAGTATCTCTATTAAATTAATGGTTTCTCTATCTACAAAGTTGATTTCTTCAGCGGGATAAATTGATTATCTTGTAATTTAAAAACTAGAAAAAACAGAGAAGGTAGGGGAGGAACATCAATTAGGAAATTTCCCCATAAACCTAGTTACACCGTTGCTTTTATGACGAAAAACCAAATAAGCAGTTAGACAAAAGCACGCTAACCTTTTTTCATTTGGAACTGTATATTATTTCATATGTAAAAAAAATGAGGTATATCTAAACTTAAACGAAAGGAAACCAGATTTTAAAGTCAACAGTTACTTCATTCCACAAAAGACCCACAAGAAATCCAGCCAAAACACAAATTCGAATTATCATTGCACAAGTCTTCCATCAGATCCCAGTCAATTCTCCTCAAATCTTGAACCAAAAAATATAATCACCAAATATCAAATAAAAAGCGCTTACTTTTCACAGAAGCCGAGCCATTTGTGACAATATTCGCTTCTTCAGCCTCTGAAGCGACTTGGTTAATATCAAAAGCCATCTGATTCATATCAATACCTAATTGCTTCTCCTCAACGGGCTTGTCCTCGACGACAGGTTTCTCCTCGACAACAGGCTTCTCCTCGACGACCTGCTTTTCTTCATGCTTCACAACCTCTTGTACAGAATCAAGATTCTGCTGATTCTGGGCAGCCTTCAGAGTTCCTCTGCCACCTCTGCCACCTCTCCTGGCCGCCGCTGCAGCCCCTCTCTTCACCGCCCTCGGTGGCATCGCTCACAACTTTACTCGAATCAAACCACCCCAGCGAAAAATTCGCAAACTTTTACAGATCAGGAAACCCTAGACTAACCCTAAATCTCAACAACACAGTCAAAAATAGGACAGGAAATTGGGAATCAGAAGGCAAGGAAAAACCCTAGAGACTGAAAATCGAACGAAGAAAAAAGCAAAACCCTTGGTGACACTGTGAAAACGAGATAGGCTCGGGACCCCATATATAGTCAGTCGTATTTAATATATTTAGTTTAAATTAATTTAAGGTAATTACTTGGATTGGATTGGATTGGATTATTATCGATATTCAATTTAATGTTTAATATCATTGATATTTAGGGTCAATATTTAAATCAGATATGCGTCAGAAAAAAAGCCAAAAAGGAAAGTACACACGCGGTTGAGCGTGGAACGCTCAGCATAAAGCTGTGGAATTTACGGGTTAGAATCTCCCCGTGTTGTTGGGGCTAGTGCAGGAACTTTCGGGGGAAGCTCGGATCTAATAAATATTTAGATTATCAAAAAATAAATATTAAATGGAGTTTTATTTTAAAAATAAATATTTAGACATTTATGTATTTTTTAATTCTGGTTTTGATAAAATTAAGAAAATCCATATTCAATTATCAATACAAAATATTAAAATGAAATTTTGGCTAACATATAAAATTAATACAAAATGATGGTTACATTATATTTATAAGATTTTTTAAGGCATTGTTTGATTGGGGTTTTTACAAGGGGAGGTTAGGAAAGGGGTGGGATGACAAAGAAAAATGTGTGTTTTGTTCAAAAATTGGAGGGGAGGGGAGAATTTGTGTCTTTTTCTGGCCCCTTCCCCCCTCTCTCTTAACCCCCAAATTGGCTTTTTTTTT
>QFDD01003966.1:0-21274 GCA_006871305.1 Vachellia collinsii
CTTTGCAACTAATTATTTGGCATTGTTCATATTATCATTTTTGTTCTCCTAGAGGATGAGGGTTGATTGGGTCTTGAATTCATTATTGAGCATGCTGACTTCCTCGATTGTCCTTGTATTTTCTTTTGAATGATTCAAGTCTTTGTCCAGGAGTACAAAGGTTTAAGTGTGGGGGATTGATAGAACCCAATATTTACATGGTTTTCTTGAGTGTTTTATGGTGTTTTGTAATACCTTTACCCTCATTTTGCATGCATTTATACCATTATTGATTATATTGATTCATGCATTGCATTGTACTTAGTTAAGGGTAAAAATGGGTCATTTATCTCATCCAAACTGTGAATGCCTTGATCTTTAATTCATTTAACTTCTACAAAGTTCTTTGCCTTATTTGTAGGCATTTGGAGGAGATTTGAAGACCCAAAATGGAGTATAGAAGGAGCCACAAGTTCATCAAGAGCTAATAATAATCATAGGAGCTCTCTGCCACTATTATATCGTGACTTTGATGTATTTCCAGAACATGTCCCAACGCAGTTACCTTAGGTCGCGACATAAACGTATCCAGGTCGCGACCTAAATGGATCCATGTTGCGACATAAGTGCTTATTGCTGAAGCCATGCGTTTTGAATTAGGTCACTCATCTGCTACATATATATAGAAGGCAAGCCACCACGGAAGAGCAGCTCCCACTCTGCAGATTTGCAGAGGAGAGGCTCCAGCACTGCCCTCTCTCAACTCCAACTTCCCCATCCATTTCCTCTTCCATTTTCCACCATTTTCCATCTTCTTCCACCATTCCAAACCGATTAAACCTTCCCCATCACCTTCTTCTTCACATTTCCACTCCTTCTTGTAGTCTCTCTCATGGCAGAACATATATGTGGTTGCAGCTGCGTTTTGGAAGCAATGAGGGGCTAAATCCTTAGTCTCTTGATGAGGGAACGAAGCTTGAGTTCATGGGCTCATTAGGGAAGTTATTCTTAGTCTTGATCTATGTTTGAACTTGTGTTAGTAATTTCTAAATCTAGGAATTTCTACTGTCATGTAAACCTTTATCACAGATTTGTGATTTTGTGATTAGACTATGTATTTGGATTGGATGGTGTGTTTATGCTGAATTACATATATGCATTGCAGTTGTGATTAATCCATTGCATCTAATTAGTTGTCAATGATTGTTGATAGTTAATGTGTGTGTTTGGATTCTTTGGTTGTAGATTTACAATCATTGGAGCATTTGCATCATCCATTCAATTGCACTCTAAGTGGTTTTAAACAATGTTTTAAGAGGTGGTAATTAACTTGGATCCAAGTGAGTTTTCATTAATTAAAGCATTGGACCTAAGTGATTGCTTGGGGTTTTTATCTAGACTTAGAGAGTTATCAACTTCCATATCATTTTGAGCGATGACAGCTGAGTTTCCATCATCAAGGGCCTATCTCTTTGCATCTTTGATTTAATTCAACCATTCCATTGTTAAACCAAAAATACCAAAAAGATTTACTTCTTGCATTGTTTTGTTAGTGCACTACTGTTTTCTAAATCAAACCCCCCTTTTCATACCCAAGTCCAACATGTTTTTGATAACCAATTTAGACTAGGATAGCCAATAAACCGCTCCTCGAGAAGAACGATTGGTTGCCCACTATACTGCATTAATTTGGAGCAATCATTTTGCATCGAACCGGAAGGCGACAATCCGCGTCCGATCACACCATAAGGTTGATCAAGCCTTGATAAGTCTATTAGTTCAATGAAAAACCCTATAGAAAATCCTCTCTCAAGTCTGAAAGAGCAAGGAGCAACTTTTTAATTCTCAAAATCCAAAAGATTAAATTCAAAATTAAAACAAATATCGAGGCTTAATTTTAGGAACATGGATATTCAAAATTCAAATCTTCTAGAAACATGGATATTCAAAATTCAAATATGCTAACTAATTCAAAATTCAAAATTTTCACATAAATAAAATAAACAAAATATAATTAGCATTTGAAGCTCAAAATGTGATTATTTAGGCCCAAATGATCCCTTCCATGCATAGCACTTGGTCAAGTCCTTTAATTTGAAGCCTCCAAGCCCGAAATATGATCACCAGCTCTATTTGCAATCCATATTAAATTAGTGACATCCTTGGAGTCTACATTCTCATTTGTTGATCTAATTGTCATTTGCTTTGTTAAAAGCTCGTGCACAAGCCTGTTAATGCTTTCTTAATTTTCTTCACTCTTGCTCTTGAGATTGACGCACTTTGATTTTTGTAAAGGCTTGTTTGAAGTTGATGTGTCAGCTTGATGGATCACATCATTCCCTATCTCCTAAAAAATTAAAGATTCGTCCTTAAATCTGCACCACATGATAAAAATAAGGACTCAATGCTTCTTGAGGATAAAAATCCATCAGGTGGCTTGTAACCCCTTATGTTATATTAAACCTTAAAATTTCACAAAATGAATAATAATTCCATGAGGTTTAGGGCACAAGAACTGTGGTGAGACACTTGGCCCACAAACCATTCACAATTTCAATCCGATCCCGGGCACAAAACTCACCTACATGTAGCCACCAAAAATCACCAAAAATCATAGCACTTATTAAACCTCCTATTAAATGTATAGATTCATATGTATTCATCAAATAAATACCTGATGTGATAGGTTTAATTTCATGATAGAATCATAAAGATAAAGTCAAAGGATGCAAGCCTATAGATTTGACAATATACATCTCTCACCAAAATAATCTAAACTACTAAGCCTAGAGTTATAGATACTATCAAACTATTGGCTCCTTCCCTTCACGCCTTGAACAACTTAGTTCCTCTCCCCAAATAATAAACATTGATAGAGAAAGACATACAATCCCATTAACAAACAATTAATTTATAGAATATATAATATGGGATTATAAGTTAGTGAAGTAATGATAATGTTTAATATTCAAACAAAATCAAGGTTTTTCATTCAATAAAATCATAATACACAGGTGATCCCTCCATATCACTCCATGATATGGATTTGGCTTAATGTATTGACAACCTAGCCAATGTCCAACAGTTGCATTAATCGAACCTACAACACCTTCTCTTTAACCACTTTATTATCCATTAGAGACTTTAATGAGACCTTTGGAGTCTGTTATGTCAGCTAGAATTAGTTATCTCAGTGAATTTCAAAACACCCACTTAGGTTACTATTCATTTGACCAATTAGAAATTTCACCCAATTTTGAAAATTCACAACTAATTTTAGAAACATTTAAATCAAGTGATCCAAGTCTCTAATAAAAGCTTATTCAATCCTTTATAGGGGAAAAATATTCATATGGACAAGCTAAAGCTCAAACGTTTCCTTAATCCATGAAAAATTGCATTATTCATTTGGTCAAAACATGGGACTTCGCCACAACCATCTTTGGGTTTCACTGCGGTGAACATTTTAAACCTCAACCAAAATTTGCTCTTTGACCATGTTCACTACAACGATCTATTGTGTTCGCTACGACAAACTCCTCTAGACTGATAACATTCATCCTCTCGGGTCTACTTTGCTAGGGCAAACTTTGTTGCTGTAATGTTTTCTGGTTTTTGGCTAACTTTTCACACATAACTCCAAATTAAGCAATCTAGGACTCTATAGAAAGCTTGAAAAAAATTTATTTTGTCTTAATTAAGAGCTTTTGACCCTTTTTATGCCATCTGGCATGCTCAATTCATTTTCTTCATGCATTTAAGATCACCACACACTTATTTACATCACATAGCACCAAAATGACTTAGTATAGGAGTTTAATTTACATTTATCCACAAATTTCACATATACACCAAACGTCACATAGATACACATCAAAATGACCATATACAACATGTGTATCTTCTTGGAAGCCCTCACCTTTCATTCTTGGAACTCCTTTCCTTTCCCCTTGGAACTTGCCCCTATTGTTGTCATGGGAAAGAATGAGATTTCAAAGAAATCTCAGTAGCAAATAATTCTAATTATCACATCAACATGCATGATTATTGGGAGGAAATATTAGCATGCCATGAAAGTCTAACAAAACTTTACATTTCACATTAGTATACATTGCACAAGACCAAGGCACATTAGGATTTGCATAGCTACAGCCATGCACAAGTAAGGAATTACATGTCATATGGCTACAACCCACATCAATCATGGCTAAACAACACACACAACAATCATATGCAATATAATTGTAAAAGTTAGAGAATTTTGCTACCTTGAAGCTTTAACTTTCCAATGTGAGCTTGGAGTGGCTTCCACTTAATCTTGGTGACTTCCTCTCAAAAATTCACACTCCTACACATAACATAACACAAATGGCATCAACACTTGGCCCATACAATCCTTAGAATTTCATAACTTAATAACTAAAGCTGTTAACTTTCCATTGTGCTATTTGTGATTTCAATGCTTTCAAAATGGTGTTCTTGCTTCTTCCCTATATAATTTTTCCTTCTAAATCCAATGGAAGCATTAAAATATCCAAAATCACACTTTTTTCATCCTTGAATTTCAGTTGCACGAAAATACACAGAAAATTGGAGAAAATGAGATTTTGCAAGATTCTTTTCTATAAACTTGCATCATCTCACTTCTACACCAATTTCCACCTATTTGGCAACATCGAAACATGCATTTACATGCATTATCATCCTTGGTCAGCAGCAATAACAAGGGTTTAGTGCCAAAATTCCATAACTAACTCAAATCAACTCAAACTTACTAGCCACATGTATTAAACCATGCATAGAGTTGATTTGTGGCACTTATTACTTATGATTATTACCAATTCTCATTTTCCTCACAAACCCTCCTCATCAAAACAGCCAAGATAATCCCTCATCAAGAAAAATAAATTGAGTAAATGAGAGATTAGAGATCATAGATGAGTTCTATAGGAGATTTCAAGCTTCAAACACAAGATTACCTTGAGATATGCTTGATTTTCTTCCTTTTTTCTTCTCCTTGATCCCCATCGACTTCTCCCTCTCCTTTCTCTGGTGCTGCACTAAAATGGGAGCAAGTGAAGACTCAAAACTTATAAAAAAAAATGTGATTCCATGAATTGGACTAGCTTGTGGGTCCCACATGTGTCCAAAATGCCCCTAAACTTAACATAATTTACCATTTGTGCCATTGGTCTATTCTCATTCTTCCATCTTTAATGAGAAGATGACAAATGGCACTCTTGAATTCACACAACTTAATCTTTCCCAAAATATCCTTACGTTTACTGATTTTCGACTACCGAAAATGCATTTCGAGAATTTTCTGATCACTAAGGATATGTTAGACCCTCAAAAATTCCCAAAATTCATAAACTCATAAGGGTATTTTTCTTTTCTCAAAACTCATTCTGAAATGCCCTTAATTAATTTTCTTCCGAAAACCCTGATCAGACGATTTGCGGTATTTGGTAACTGTTTCGGCAAACTATTTTTGACTTTCTATCGAAAACAATTTTATAAATTAGGACACTCCATAAAATATTTTTATCCACCATAACATTACTTTCTTGAGGCTTCTGGACAATTTAAATAAAAAATTTGGCTAACAATTTCTTAAATAGTCAAAATATTAATTATGGTAAAACTTTCCCGCAAAGGGCATTTTTGTCCATTTAGCCTTAGTTGAGCCTCAATCGCTAATAAGTGCCTTTTTATCTACCTTCTGGTGCCTGAGGTCATTTTCTAGTATGATAAACGCTAATATTTACATGGTTTTCCTGCTTAATTTTGGGACATTTTATAGCTTAATTGCCCTATCTTGTGTTAAATTGAACCTCTTTTACCCTTGCGGTCATACATTTGATATTCAATATCACAAAAGGGAAAATTGAGTAAAATTGTGTTTCCCAGCTGTACATGCTTTTGAGCTCCAGTGTTTTATGCTTTAACAAGGTTCCCTTTTCTTCTGTTGCAGATGCGTAGGGGAGATATTCGAATGCTGGAGGACAAAACTGAAGGAAGTGCAATTCAGGACTGATTGGAGTGCCACTGGATCATTTATGTTGAGACTTAAACGTATTGGGTCGCGACATTCTTATGACTCCTGGAGCTCTTCTTGGCCACAAAAGTCACGATATTGTTTATAATAGTCGTGACATCTGTTTGTTATAGTCGTGACATATGTGAATATAAGTCACGACCTGAGTACGTGGAAATGATGATGTGCATTTTGAGCTGAGGTCAGCTACTAAATTGGAACAATCAAGAACTGGTATAGATTCTGCAATTTGGGGGGAGCAAATCCAGAAGCCAGAGGAGTTCTCTGTTCTCTCTTTCCATTCTATAGATCTCTCTCCATATTTTTACACACTTCATCTCCATTTCCCATCTTCCACACTTCTCCTACCTTCCAATCACTTTCTGCTGCACTGCTTCCATCTTCATCCTCCTCTTTGATGGCTGAGCATAGGAGTGATAATTGCTGCGTCCCTGGAATCATGAGAGGCTAGATTCTTAGCCTCTTGGTGATGGAGAGCAAGACTTGAGCCAGAGATTCACTGGGGAGTATTCCTAGCCATATCTTGTGTTTGAATGTTGTAGAGATCTTTAGATCTAGAGATTTCTACTGCTATGAACTTCAATTTGCAGATATGTGAATTTATGAATTGGCTATGTAGATGGATTGGTTGTTGTTCATGCGGATTAGAATTTATGAATTTCAGATTTGATTCCTTGTGTTCACTAGATTATCAATGATCTTTGGTAATTAGTCATTCTTTAGGTTTATGTGATTGTGATTGCAACCCTTCAAAGGCATGAGCATCAATTACTCTTTTTTACATTCTGAGTGGCGCTGAACAAGGCTTTAAGGAATGTTGTTTAACTTGGATTCAAGAAAATTTGCATTAATTGAACCATTGGACCTAAGTGATAGCTTAGGATTTATTAATTGAACTCAGAAGGATTGATCTCCCATAACTAAGCAAAGGCAGGGATAGTTAAGTTTCCATCACTGACAATCTATTCATTATACTCTCTTTTAATCCAAATTTTACTTTCAATCACTGAAAACACCTGAAATATTTTACCACAAGTTTTGCATTTCATTCTGTAGCTTTAGACTAAATCCCCCTTACTTTACAAATTCAAGCTTAACAATGTTTTAATAACCAATTTAGACTAGGATAACCAATAAACTGAGAACGATTGGTTGCTCACTGTACTACATTACTTTAGGAGTAATCCTTTTTACATCGAACTGGAAGGCGACAAGACCGTGTCCGATCATAGTATTTTGGTCAAAATTACCAAAATGACCTTGACTTTTTCTCAAAATGACCATTTTACCCTTACATTTGAAAAAATGCCACCTTTCGCATCTCTTATACTTCTATTCACTCTTCAGACCCTTAATTATCCTGTAGCCCCTCGCTTAGCCCTTATCCTTGGTTATAGAAATTTGTGGATGTTACAGAACCTATCCCCCTTCGTTCTCCCTCCTAGGTCTAGAATCAAAGGGTGTCTAACCTCCCACCTAGGTCTAGGCCAACTCCCCACCTGGATCTAAATTACATTAAAGCCAACCATTATTATTAGTAGTGGTGACAACTGCTCATATAGCACAGGCTCCATCATCACAAGTCCATCAACTACTTCAATAAAACCTAAAATTCTAATCCCCCACAAGTACATTAAATCACAATTCTTCTAAAATAAGGATATGTTCTAAAACATTTTAGCATACATATCTCCAAGCAAAACATATTATTTCCAAAATACTTGCCACTTCACTAAAATTGAATACATAAACATAAAGGTATCAGGAAGGATGGTCCTTCTAACATAAAGCCCTATTACAAAAAGCACAAGAAATTTCATAAAAAGGAAGGAAGGATGGTCTAAAATTCAAAAAAACCATGAAACAATTCAAGAAGAAAGGAAAAAGGGAGGTAAGAAGAAGGTTGACCTAAAGAAGGTCAAGAGTTATGCTCACCAGAAGATGGGCTATTCCGCATGAGACTGTAACAAGCAAAACAAGCATGAAAAGGTATTAGTGAATTATGTAAATTCACATGTTTCGTATGTTTTAAGTACTACTTTTCTTAATTGAACTTGTTTGCTCTTCTTGGATTCTAGACTCAGGCTCAAAAGATCATGTAGCAAGGGATAGAAAGTCCTATGTAGAATATCGTATGTTACCGTATCAAAGCAAGTGGCTTTACATGGGAAATGTAACATCCCAAAATTTTTTTATTTTTACAATTAGAAAATAATTATATTGTAATAATTTGGAAGTTTTCTTTATGTTATTTGAGTGATATGGGTTTTCTCAAATATAATTTATTAAGTAAAATTAATTATAATATATGATAAAAATAAATGAGAGAGAGAGAGAGAAGAGGAAATCAAAAAATAGAAAAAATGGGGTCCTTGTTGCATTTTTGTTTCTTCTAAATCATGTGTAGTAGTTTTAGCCAAATCTTTCTTAAAAGGGTGAGAGACCGTTAGATTATGCGTCTTCTCTCTCCTATTGCATCCATTCTTCTTCTTTTTTTTTTATACATCCATTCTTCTTCTCTCTACTGTTGGTTGGTCATTTTTACACAAGTTTCCTTCCTTTGAGCTTATTTGGTAAGCAAAACTTCTTCTAATCACTATAATTCCTTCATAAAAGTTGTTCCATACATTTTTATCTTTCAAATGGTGTAATTTTATTCTTATTAAAGGAAAATTTTAGAGTTAGGGTTTTGAGAAGTTTTAAGTTTTGATAATATAAGATTATAGAAATGTAGAGGGATGTTAATGGAGTGTTTTGATTGGTTTGGATATTTGATTTGATTGTTTTATTATTTTATAATGATTTTTTTAGAATCTAACTCAAAATTGCTATTTATGGATTATTTGCCCAATTAAAATTTTATTAAACAATCTATTTGTCTTGTTGTGAGTGCTATTGGTGTTTTAATCGGTTTAGCTTTGTCTATTGGTTTATTTGAGAATTTTAAATAATTTTTCTATTTAATCAAATTATTATTTAGATATATCTGATATTTGTACTGATTGAATTTGAGTTTTATAATTTATTTTTAATTTATTGGAACCTATAATGATTTTTGAATGGATGAGATTTGATGTTGATGTTTAGATATAAATATTTGGAATTTTAGGTGAAACTTTAAGTATTGGAATTTGGTGTTTTTGAATAGATTGATTAATTAGTGGTATTTTTCTAATGATTAATGAGTGAATGTGATTTGAGGTTGATGGTGAATTTTAAATATTTGGAATTGTGGAGGAATTTTAAGTGTTGAGATTTAATGTTTAATAGATTGAGGATATAAAAATATTTTAAACTATTCTAATAAAGAGAAATAATTTATGGAATGGAGAAATGTGATTTTTGCTATGAGGATTTGTGGATACTTGATTTATGTGATTTTTGTTAAAGACTTAAAGTGAGAATATTGGGGATTTTTGATAAATGGAAGAAATTATTATTCGTTATAACTTTATGAAGTGCAATGGAACTATTGGATGATCGAAATGTGATTGAAACAAAAAATTTGAATTATGAGTGTAGATGGAGAATTGTTGGAGGACTCAAAATTTGGAAAGAAAATGAGTTTTATTTAAATTCATATATATACTTGTTCAAATAGCATTATATTAATGTGTGATTTAATTAATTGTGTAGATTAATTGTGTTTTGGTGACTTGAGCTTTGGGCTTTGGATTATTGTGGTATTACATATTTGCTTTGGCGGGAGGTAACCATATTTAATTTATTTTATAAACTTGTTATGGGTTGTAAGATGTTCTGAAAAACATCTTTTGAACCATAAGTATTTTTTGATTTAAAACCCATATGTGACAATCAAATTGCAAATTATGATGAGACTACTTTTGTGAACTAAACTTTACATGCTTATATCATGTGATATTACTTTATAACTGAGAATGTGATGGATAATAAGAATATGTATATAAATGTGTTGTGGAAGGGTGGTGACTGTATTGTTGGGCTTGGATTGTGATGAAGTTTGGGAAGATGATATATTTGGTAAATCTTAAAGTCCATAGCAATAGTCTCCACTACTAATCACAGTGGTTGACATTATATTAGACCTTCCAGCTCTTAGACCCAGATGTGGGCAGCTTTGGGAATGGTCAACTCTCATGAGTATTGGGTCCAATTGTGGGTGACCATAGAGAGAATGACACTTCCAGTCTTGCACCTAGTTGTGGGCGGCTAGAAGGGGGCTCATTAACCTCATAATGATGGTTGAATCTGGCCAAGTCTTCTATCATAATAGGTTAGAGTCCACGTCAGGAGATAAAAGGAGTTTGGTGGAGGGAATTGTGTATAAATTGTGTTGGTATACACTTGGTTACTAATTTGTTCAAATGGAACTTTGTTATTCTACCAACTTCTCTATATAGAGTATATTATTATGTCTGGTATCTATTTGTTGATCAATGAACCTTATTGGTTTATAATTGTGTATCAATATGCTTTTAATAAACATGTCCATGCGTCACTTCTTATAGCCCTGCCTGAATATTTGATAAATTATTTGTTGATTACTGGGACTTTATGTCTCATCTCGTAGTTTCAACGTTGTTAGGATAGGGCCCTAGTACTGGTAGAGGGGAAGGAAAAGAGCTAGAGGCATAGTATTGTGTTAGCCTTTTGTAGGGCCTCCTCTTTTTGAGACATTTATGTGAGAGATGTATATATTGACATATATTTAGGTTGTGCATACTCTTCATATTATTTTACTCATTTTGGATGTTGATGTATTTCTACTAATCTGCTTATGTCAGTCTATGAATTGGGTATATGCTACCCTAATGAGGGTATTTTGATAGCCATTGTTTCCCTACGTGGGAAGTCCCAATTGCGGATAATATATTTGATGTTTGAATAGCATTTTGTCATCTCTAGGTTGAGATGGTTGTTCATTAAATTTATTTTCTTAATTGATGTAAATGGGGATTGTATTTTTAGGACTATGGATGAGGTTGTTTCAAGTTGGTATTCCGAGCCTAAGGCTTTGAGATCCTTTGTCCTGCAATGCATTGCATATAGATCACACATGGCAATTTATAATCTCCACACATGTCTCTCCTTCCATTCTTATTGTGATGACCTTTTTCTTTACGGGTTTCATCCTTAGGTGGGAAGGTGGTAGGTACTAGAATGATGGGGATTGATGTTGGTGAAAGTCATGTGCCGCCTAATCAACCACCGCCAAACAATGATGAAATTCCTAAACAACTTCATGCAATCATCCTTGGGATAGATGAGAGGGTAAGAAGGATGGAGGAGGATCTAGTGAACTAGAGATCTGAAGGGAGAGCTCATGGTTTATCCAATGGATATGTAAACCCAAGTGACGATGCTAGTATTGGGGACACCAACAATCACCCAAATCAACCAGTTGGAAAAGCAGAGCAACCGCAACAAAAATTCTTCCATATTTAATGTGTAGAAGCACTTGTCAAAATTGCACCCTCCTCATCTTGATGGTACCGATGATCCTACTGAGGCAGATGCTTGGATCACCAGCTGCAAACTTTATTTAAAGCAATACCCTGCAATGAGTTGCAGAAAGTGCAAGTAGCAATTGTTTAGATGGATGGTCAAGCCAAGGATTGGTGGGAGAGTGCTATATCTCCTGAGGAGGAACATACCCTTAAATGGAAAGATTTCAAGAAGATGTTTCTGGACCACTTCTTTCCTATTCTCCTGTGCCAACAAAAGGAGAATGAATTCTTTGCACTATAGCAGGGAAACCTAAGCGAGGATGAATATATTACCAAATTTATTAACCTCGATAAGTATGTAATGTACCCATAAGAAAAGAAGGACAAGACTTGGATGGTGACCCAATTATTGGAAAATGCTAAGCCTGAGCATAAGCCATTGCTTATAGGGACTAAAATTGCAAATTTTGAGGAGATGTGCACTATGATACGCTTTATGGGGAATAGAGTTCGAGAGCTGGAAGACTTGAAGAAAAGAGAAGTGTTGGGCAGGTTCAACCCATCAGTTGGCCCTTCTAGAGGGATAAGCAAGAAACCCTTCCATTCTAGTAGTAACTCTTCCAAAAAACATAGCCTCTTTCGGGGCTCTCATTAGAATAATCGTCCTCATGGTAGTCAGGCAGTGAGAGGACATGGTGGCAAGGGTCATGGTGCATGTCATGGGTCTATCAAAAGAGTCAGGAGTCATTTAGAGGTTATACTATTACTGCCCCTAACTCAAACAGCCATCTCTTATGCCAACGATGCGGTAGGTGTAACATCCACTTTTTTAGTAACTAAAAAGGAAGGCTAAACAAATAGCTACAGATGAATTAATGGTCCAGAGAGTTGAAAGAAAGGGTAAAGGTGAAAACATAAAGAAAGGGAGGGGTAAAAATGTCATTTTCCAAAATTTAGAAAATGTAATGGTAAAATGGTCATTTTGGAAAAGTAATGGAATTTTGGTAAATTTGAAAAAGTCAAAGGGTATTTTGGTCAAAGTTTGACGAAAATATCAAAAAAATTTATGAAGCCCCAAAAGATAGAGAAAAATTCACTGATCAATAAGTGAAACCTAGTTTAGGTTAAAATAACAAAAATAATCTTTATGGGAATTTTAAAGGTTATTTAGTAAATAATTAGACAAATATAATTGTTTCAAGTATCCAGAGGCCTCAAATATCTGATTTCAGAAGGTGGAAAAATAGCTTGGAAATTCTAGAAATTTATAAAATTGTTTTCAAGAGAAAGTCAGAAACATTTTCTTGGATCGGAAAGAAAAATGCCGGAAAAAATCTCGAAATAGGGTTTTCTTCAAAAATTAATTAAAACCATTCTAGAAAGAAGTTTGAGGAAAGAAAAATCATGGGAGTATAAGATGAATTTAGGAAATTTTTAATGACCTTAAACTGGTCAAGTGATCAGGGAACTCCCAAAAAGTATTTCCGGTCTGATAAAGTGCCTTTATGGATAGTTAAAGTAACTTTATTTGCAGGCCAGGAGGGCAAGTCCAACTAGTTAGCAAGGGGAAGTCAAGGCGCCGTGTACCCACCATGTCATGGGCTCAAATCTTGGGAAGTCACTTAATCCCACGGGCAACTCCAGATTAGTCAGTTCTCCAAAGGGGGGTTGGATATCGGGGACTCTAAGCAAAAAAGAAAAGTAACTTTATTTGCATAAAGCAAATTGTGTTGTCTTTGATAATATCACTTGTCTTCTTACTCAAATAATAAAAGTAGACCATATATTATGATTATGTGGTCGAAAATATCAGAGTAAGTTACTTTATCAGTACGGGGGACCCACAACATAGGATGATGCAAGCTTTGTGACATCACGAGTGGTGAGCACATGGACACATGGAAAGATCACACTCTTGATAGTGAGTCATATGGACACATGGCAAGATCACACTCTTGTACATGAGATTTGTCCATTTGGAAAGGTGGTTGAAATCAAGGGCCAAGATCAAGCCAACACCTCTTGTAAATATGTGAAAGTTCAAGGGCATTTAGCAAATTGGATGCCTATAAATACCCCTCCCCTCCCTTCAATTTTGGCTAAGAGTGGATTTATGAAGGGAAATTCTAGCAAAATTGGTTCTAGAGAGAGAAAGAGAGGGAGGAAGAGAGAGAGATTAAAGTGCCTAATCAATGATTAAGAGCAAGACTAAGGTTAGTCTAATTTCTTTCAATCTCTAATTACCTTCATTAGTGATTAATTAATTAATCTATGATTAGTAATGGATTAATAGTGGATTAATAATGGATTAAAGCTTAATCATATCATTAAGGGTTGGAAATTGCCAAGAATTCTTCTATCTTGTTTATGTGATGATTGGATTTAATTTGATGATTGTATGAATTTTTGAAATCCCAAACCCTAAGAGGAGGTGCACAAAATTAATCTTGTATGTGGAGGATTGGTTTTGTGTTAAATGTCTAGAAAGTGGTTTAGAAGCAAGATCAAGCATGTGTATGGAAAGAGAAGTTGAAAAATCATGTGCAAATTGTTGCATAATTTCGGCTAGTTGGAATTTTGAGGAATGAATGAGGTTTTGATGATTTTTATGCTTCTAATGGATTTAGAAGGAAAAATTGTGTAGGGTATAAGTGAGAAAAGTTTTTTGGAAGCATTAGAATTAATTTTGGCAAAGTTGGAAAGCTATAACCCTAAGTTGTCAAGAAAGGGTTCTAAGAATTGTTAAGTGTTATAGTGCATTGGTAATGGCTTGTTATTGATGCCAAAAGCATTATGAATTGTGTACGAGTTTGAATTGCAAAGAAAAGTTGGCAAAGTGCAAGTGAGAAGCTACTAAAGTCAATTGGAAAGTCAAGTTATCAAGGTAGCAAATTCTCTAACTTTCACATTTACATTGCATTTGATTGTAGTGTATGTTCTTTGGCTATGATTGATGTGGCTACCATAACATGTAAACCCTTACTTGTGCATGGTTGTAGCTATGCAAAATTTGATGTGCCTTGGCCTTGTGCAATGAATATTAATGTAAGAAAGCAAGGTGTTGGTAATGTTTCATGGCATGTTAATGTTACATATTTATAATCTTGCATGTTTATGTGTTAGTCAGAATTTTCTATTGGGATTTCTTTGAAATCTCATTCTTTCCAATGACTCACCCTAGGCCAAAGGTCAATGGGCAAAGACAAGGAAGTTCAAGACTAGGTGGGTGGCTTCCAAATATTGTGGAAAACTTGTACATGTTGAAGTATGTCCTTGTACTTTGCTTATATTGACTTTTGGGATCAATGTAATATCCTCATTTTTCTGTAACTATAATTAAGGCTAAACTAAGGGCTACAGAGATGTTAAGAGTGCGAAGAGTGGAAAGAGGTAGAAGGTGTTGAGATAATGTTTTGATGATGACAAATTTGTTTTTAAAATTATAATTTGAATTCATGATTTTCAGTAAAGTTTAAGTAATCTTTGAGTTTTAATGAAACTCGAGTTATAAGCTCTAGAACATGAGTTACATTATTTAAAAATACTTTCAAAATCCCAAACTTTCAAGAAAACTCAAGTTCTGATTGAAGTTCTGTCAAAACTCGAGTCTCGGGTTCTGGAAAAAGCTTTAGAAAACAAAACTCTCAGTAGAACTCAAGTTTGAATTAAAGTTCTCTTACAACTCAAGTTTTGTGTTATAGAACTCAAGTTTCGAGTGTTGAAAGTGGTTTAGAAAATCAGAACTCTCAGAGAAAACTCAAGTTATATTGGAAGTTTTGGTTAAACTCGAGTTTCGGGCTCTAAAGAATAGTTGAAACTCAAAACTTCTTTCCAAAACTTGGAGTTTCAATAAAAGTTTTGATGGAACTCGAGTTATGAGTATCAGAACTCTAGTTTCAAAGAGAGAGAATCAAGACTTCCTTCACAACTTGAAGTTTCAGCAAAAGTTTTGGTATAACTCGAGTTTTGGGAAAACAGAACTCGAGTTTCAAGCTCTGAAAAATTCTTGAACTACAAAACTTCTTTCCAAAACTTGAAGTTTCATTAAGAGTTTTAGCATAACTTGAGTTTTATGAAATGAAACTCAAGTTTCGAGATGACAAATGTTCTAGACTCAAAACACTCAAGGAAACTCGAGTTGCAATGAAAGTTATTATTTGAAAATAGCTAAAACTTGAAGTTTTGATAAATGGAACTCGAGTTTCGAAGAGCACAAAATGACTTTGCTTACGGAAACTTATGAAAACCCAAGTTTTAAGTTCTATAACTCAAGTTTTATCAAAACTCTTATTAAAACTCAAGTTGCAACAAAAGTTGTGTGAATTCTACTTTGAAATTTCTTCATTAACTAGAGTTCTCAGCAAGCAAAACTCGAGTTTGCTTTTTCTAACATTAACGCAAAGTTTCAGAAGCTTTATATTGATCTTAAATCTTTCCTTATTCATGCAACATTTATTTGAATCTCACCTACCATCATAAATTCTCAACTGCTTTGATTATTAAAAGGGAATGAAGTTCAGATTGCCTAACTAGAAAGAGATTCAACGGACATAAACGCAGAAAAACATCCTACCTACTGTCAGAGGCATTTATTGCGGGAAGGTGAACAATGACGATGAGTCTAGCGGAAACTTAAATGTTTCTAACGGATATTTAATTCTTCCCACCTATAAAAGGCGAAGCATTCAAGTTTCAGAAGACAGAGAACGCACTTATGAGAAAGTGAATTTATTATTCTTCATCTACCTCCTCTGTTTTCATTCTCTCGCACTAAAGAGTTTCAGTGCTTATCATTAAATTCTCAGAAAGGAGAATATACTTGTTCATTTATTGATTATGTGAGAGTTACTCAAGGTTGGAGAATCTTGAGTGAGAAAAGACATGAGCAAAAGTGTCAGTGGGTTAAATTGAGTTAGGAAGGGGGAGAGTCCTTCTTCTGAATTGTTGTAATCTTTTGAGATTAGTGGATTTGAAAAGCTCAGAGGATTTTGAGGACTGGACGTAGTTCAAGAGGACCGAACTAGAATAAATCTCTTTGTACATTTTCTTTCATACTCTGTTTTATGTTTCATCAGTTGCAAAAATTTTTAGTTTGACCAATTCATCCCCCCTCTTGGTCAAATCCTATCCTAACATTTGGTATCAGAGCAGGTCTCTTGTGTAAAGGACTTAACAGTCTCAAGAGCGATCAATGGAAGGATTTGGCAAACATGTTATCAGTGACGGAGCATCTATCACTAGACCTGCTGAAACACGTTTAACAGCCAACGTTTTTCGTTTTGGAAAATCAAATTTCAAAATTTTATTTTGGCTACTGACATGGATTTGTGGAATGTTTTTGAAATAGGAAATTTTGTTCCTCAAAAGAAATTGAATGATGTGCTTGTTCCCAAAACTCGTAGTGAGTTTGATGAACAAGATTTAAAGAAAGCTTTACTTAACAGAAAAGTTGTCTTAATGTTGCAGGCTGCATTAAATGAAGATGATTTCTTCAGGATATGTACACTTCCCTCAGCTAAACACATGTGGGAAGCATTGGAGATAGCCTATGAAGGAACTGAAGTCATGAAGGAGGGTAGAGTCAACACTCTCATGACTAAGTATGATTTACTCAGAATAAAAGAGGGAGACACCATCGCAGAATTTGAAATGAGACACACCCATCTCATCAACAAGTTGTCTGCCCTTGGGAAGACCTATGACCAGCATACCCAAGTGAGAAAAATACTCAACATTCTCACTGACAAATGGGAAGCTAAGGTCATGGCCATTGAAGAATCAAGAGAAGAATCAATAATGCCCGTGGTTGCTCTCTTTGGAAGTCTTGCAGAGTATGAGAGCAAACAAAAATTTAAAAAGGAGCTTTCTGTCATAGAAGACAGAAAGAAGAAAGGCCTAGCTCCCAAGTCCATAAAAGAGAAGGAACCAGAGACATAGGCTGAGGAAGAAGATGAAGTAGAAGACGAAGAGCTGCCCATGGTTATCCAGAGGTTCAAGAAACTTTGTAGAAAAGATCAACCTCTGAGAAGATTACAAAAAGGTGCTTCTAGCAAAGAGATTATTTGCTATGAATGCAATAAGCCGGGGCACATAAAAGGTGATTGTCCTCAACTATCCCAACGAAACAAAGAAAAGAAAAAGTTCAAATCATTCAAGAAGAAGAAGGCAGATATATCTGGGATATGGGGAGACGATTCATTAGAGGATGAAAGTGAACCTGAGGAGGAAGCCAACATCTACCTTGTAGCTCAGGAAGAAGAAAATTCAAAGACAGATGAGGTAATCATTGCTGAACCAACCTATGATGAACTACGTTTAAAATATGATGAAATGCATATAAAACTTCTTAAATTTGCTAAAGAATTGGCTAGTTTGAGAAAGAAGGTTAAAGAATTAGAAAAACCTGTGATAGAAGTAGTAACAAATGAATGCTCAAAATGCTCAGTTTTGAAAAAGGAGAATGAACGTCTAAATAAAGCCTTGGAAAGATTTACCAAAGGTAGTGAAATGTTGCAGGTCATTTTAAAAAGTCAGAAAGTAGTAAATGATAGAACTGGAATAGGATATAACCCAATTAGTGATAAAAGGAAAGGAAAGAAAAGAGACGGAGGTAAAATTTATCTTAAATATTTCCAAAAATCTATTCATTCTTTTGAACCTTTTGCTTCATGTACTTACTGCAATAGAAAAGGGCACAGAGCCTCCTCCTGTTATTTCAAGAAAGGAAAAATGCTAGGAACATATAAATTGATACCCAAGAGAACGCATGAATTTAAATCATGTCAAACTAACCTCAAAGGACCCAACAAGCTTTGGGTACCTAAAAGAATAACTTGATTTCTTGCAGGTATGTCTTAGAGTATCCAAATCAAACAAATGATATATTGATAGTGGATGCTCAAGACACATGACAGGGGACAAGAGCAAATTCATCAACCTGAAATCAAAGGATGGAGGAAAAGTAAGTTTTGGAGGAAACCAATCTGGGAAAATCACTGGAATTAGAGAGATTGGCAACTCAAATGGATTACCAGTGAAGGATGTTTATCACGTTGAAGGGCTTTATCACAATCTGCAAAGTGTAAGCCAGAGCACTGACAAAGACAACTAGGTTATATTTGACTCACAAGAATGTTTCATTGTCAATAAGAAGGATTTGTCAATTGACAAAGAAAAGATAAACATTCAACTATAAGCACCCAAGGACTGTAACTGTTACACCCTTAATTTAGAAAATTCCTTTGCCAATTCTTGTTTCATTAGTCAAGCTGATGAAAGTTACCTGTGGCATAAATGTTTAGCTCATGTGAACATGAATCAACTTGACAAGTTAATTAAACATGATTTAGTTCAAGGTATTCCAAAGCTCAAAGTTAAAAGTGATTTGATATGTGATGCTTGTCAGATGGGAAAGCAAAACAAATCATCTTTCAAGACCACTTGAATTACTTCACATGGATTTAATGGGTCCAGCAAGAGTAAAAAGTCTTGGTGGAAATCTTTATGCGTTTGTCGTAGATGATTATTCTAGATTCACATGGACCATGTTTCTATCATCTAAAGATGAAACATTTGATTTATTTGTTATATTTGCCAAAAAGGTCCAAAATGAAAAAGATATGTCTATTGTATCTATCAGGACAGATCATGGAGGAGAATTTGAGAATGCGGACTTTGCAACCTATTGTGAGGGGAAAGGAATCAACCACAACTTCTCGGCTCCTAGAACTCCTCAAAAAAATGGAGTTGTTGAGAGGAAGAACAGAGTCCTGACAAACATGGCACAAACTATGATGATAGAAAAACAAATGTCACAAGTCTTCTGGGCAGATGCAATCAACACAGCATGCTACATCTCCAACAGGGCCTACATCAGATCATCTCTCAGGAAGACACCATATGAGCTGTACAAAGGAAGAAAACCAAATCTTTCCTATCTTCACATCTTCGGGAGCAAGTGCTTTGTTCACAACAATGCAAAGGAAAACATTGGTAAATTTGATCCTAGAGCTGATGAAGTTTTATTCCTCAGTTATTCTAATAGGAGTAAAGCATATAAAGTATTTAACAAACGTACTTGTGTAGTTGAGGAATCAATACATGTTAAGTTTGTTGAAACTGAATCTCAGACAAAACCTTTGGTAGATGAGGAAATTGTCATTTCAAAAGATTTTCAAAATGTGCCTTCACTAGAAAATGATCCTGAGGAAGACCCCTCGGATAAACATTTTGAAACAACTCAACCAAAGTCGTAGAAGTACATTAGAAATCACCCTCTCAATCAGGTGATTGGAGAAGTGAATGAAGGTGTACAGACACGAAGAAAATTTTTAACTGAAGCACAATACTCAGCATTCATCTCTGAAATTGAACCCAAAAATGTTGAGAAAGCTTTGTCTGACAATGACTGGATCATTGCAATGGAAGAAGAGTTAAATCAATTTGAAAGAAATCAAGTTTGGGACTTGGTACCCCGTCCAAGTGACCATCCTGTCATTGGAACAAAATGGGTATTCAAGAACAAACTTAATGAATCTGTAGTGATTGTCAGAAACAAAGCTAGATTGGTGGCTAAAGGTTATAATCAAGAAGAAGGAATTGATTATGAAGAAACCTATGCACCAGCAGCTAGATTAGAGGCTATACGAGTTCTTCTTGGTTATGCTTGTCTCAAAAATTTCAAACTTTTTCAAATGGACGTGAAGAGTGCTTTTCTAAATGGTTTTATTATGGAAGAAGTATATGTTGAACAACCCCCTGGCTTTGAAGATGTTTCAAAACCAGATTATGTTTACAAGTTAAAGAAAGCATTCTACGGGTTGAAACAATCTCCGAAAGCTTGGTATGAACATTTAAGCAAATTTTTAATCAACAAAGGTTTTTTCAGAGGGAAAGTGGATACAACGTTATTTATTAAACATATTCACTTTGATGTTCTTATTGTTCAAATATATGTTGATGATATTATTTTTGGGGCTACTAACAATCATCTCTGTGAAGATTTTGCTAAGACTATGCAGGGAGAGTTTGAGATGTCCATGATGGGAGAGTTGAATTTCTTTCTTGGACTTCAGATCAAACAAAGGAAGAATGGGATCTTCATAAGCCAAACCAAATACTTGAAGGAATTGTTAAAGAAGTTTGGAATGGAACAATGCAGAAGTGCTGACACTCTGGTGCGAACCCAATGGGAAAGATCCCAAGAACCCACAGTCAATCTAAAATATACGCACCCCAAGAACGCTAAACAAAGGTCGATGATCCACTTGAACCCTTGAACACGAAAGAACAAGGACCCTAAGTGTTGGAAGACGCCACAAGGATGATCAAGCCTTGATAAGTTTGTTAGTTCAATGAAGTACCCTAGAGAAAAATCCACTCTCAAGTTTAAAGATGCAAGAATGCAATTCTTTAACTCAATAACATAATCTGATAAACTGATTTCAAGAATGAGTGTACAATGTATTTATAGAGATTACATTCTGAAATCCTATCCTAAAGAAATGATAAAATTCAATCTAAAATCTAAAAAGATAAATTCAAACTTTGAAACTGATAAATATCCTAAAATCTAGGAATAAGGATATTCAAAAGAATATCTTTTATCCAATCCTATCTAATTCAAATTACAAATTTCGCATAAAACATATAAACTAAAGATAATAACTCATTTAGGCCCAACATGTGATTATTTAGGCCCAAATGAGGCCTTCTATGTATAGCCCATGGTCCAAGCCCTTTAATTTGAAGCCTCCAAGCCCAAAATATGATCTACATGTCCATTTTCAGCCCAAATCACATTAATGAC